>PVLC010036006.1:0-16052 GCA_004027655.1 Graphiurus murinus
TCCTCTAAATTATAGGTTTCTCAAAATATCATTATCTCCCTTTGCTTAAACTATTTATTGGTTGGATAATTAACATTGCACTAGGTAGATTATCAAAAGTGAGTGAATTTTTGGATAACCTTAAGATTTACAGATTTCCCAGGAATTTGGGAGTGGTAAGCTTGCAAGAGAGACTGGCTTAGGGAAAACAATCATGGAGGGAAGGGGAATTGGGGAGTGACAGACTTGGAAAAGTATGCAGAACTTCTGAATTAAAATTTTATTTCTAGCCGGGTATGGTGGTACACACCTATAATCCCAGTACTTGGGAGGTTGGAACAGGAGGATCACTGGTTCGAGGCCAGCCTCATCGACTTAGCTAGACCCTGTTGTTTCATTTCTTTTTTTTTTTTTTTTTTTAAGGGCCAGAGTATACCTCAGAGGTACCAAAACAACATTTTAAAAAAAAATTCTCCTTACTTCCTTTATGTCTCCTTTCTACCTACTTCTTACATTTCTTCTATCCTACCTCTTGGCCACCTCTGACCCTAGATCACAGTGTAAACAGAACACTGGGAAACACCATTCCCATCTTAACCAAGTTGGCCCAACATAAGCCAGTACATGAAGTTTTGTGTATTGTTGTTACTATTTCTTTATTCTTTAACATATACATATATGTTTATTCTTTTTTGTGTATGATTCAGTTCAAAATTTAAAAGAAGATTTTAAAATCAATTTTAATATAGATATTTTGAAACTTTTGTAATAAAGAGATTTGTTTGCCAAATTATTTGTGACTGGAAAAATTGTTTTGTGTATATATTGTGTTCCCTCTTGGGAAGAGCACTGGGCCCAGTTTGAGAATGGAAATTGGAGAGGGGCATATGGGATGGCGGTGGGGGCAGGGGCACAGTGATCTGGGATAAGAGGCTGAAGAAGAGCCTGGGTCTGCAGACCAATCATGGAAGGAAGGGGGAGATTTCTGAAGAAGAGGAAAGCTGCTGTCCAGGATGGAAAATTGGGGAAAAGACATTTTTTTTTTAAACTGAAGATTGAACCCAAGGGTGTTCTACCCCCGAAATACACCCTTGATTTTATTTATTGAGATACAGCTTGATTTTATTTATTTTTTTTTATTTTGAAACAAGATCTCACTAAGTTGCTGAGGCTGGCTTTGAACCTGCAATCCTCCTCTCTCAGTCTCCCAAGTACCAGGATTAAGAGGCATGCACCACTATACTGGGCTAGAACAGAGATATTTAAATGGGATCTTACTAAGTTAGAAATAGGGTTTTGCAATATAAAATTTCTTCCACCATCCCTCAGAACTTTCAGTAACACATTCACTTCTCATCCAGGCGTGGAAAAGGTGGACTTCCACTGGGAAAATGTCAGGGCTGAGGGCAGCCTCAGTGGAGACCTGGAGGGAGAGTCAGGGCCCCTCCCAGGAAGCCTGCTACACCCCAATCACACCGGGAACCTAACAAGACAAGGCTGTTATTAAAGAGCAGCAAAAGAGAGCGCAGTTTCAGCCTTGGAAAGAAGACAGTTGGAAACAGATTAGCCTTTGTTTCAGGAGGATAAAGCTCTGAATAGGCCCTTTAATGACACAAATATAAAGCAGGCTTCCACCTATTGTTCTTGGGAAGATGTGTGTATAACCTAGAAGCAAAAATTAGCCTAAAGAGCTAAGTGACTGGGCTGTAGTATAAATTGTCCTGCGCGGTTTTAGCAGCTAGGATGATACTACAGGACATGCTGCCTGTTTGGGAGAAATGTTCATTTTCTCTGAACAGAATTAAACTAGGTGTTCTACACCCAGAAACAGTTGCTTATTCCTGTGCAGATGTGTGTGCCCTTGTGTGCAGAAATGGGAAATCAAGAGGAAGAGAAAGGCAGAAAGGACATGTAAGTAAGACCTTCACCTGGCCCTGAAACAGTCTTTCAAAGACTGGATTCGACCCCTTGCATATGAGCTATTTAATGTTCTGTTCCTGAGTCACGTGATTAAGAACACGGCTCTAGAGTTAGATTTCTGCCATCTGAATTGCCCACTACCATTCACAGGCTGCGCTGCCTTGGGCAATTACCTAAGTTTTCTGTTCTTCACTTTTCTCAGTTATCATCATGATCATCATCATTTCTGTGTGGTACTAGGATTGAATCCAGGGGATTTCTACCTTACAGCCCTATCCCCATTATTTATTTTTGGTACGGGGGATTAGACTCAGGGGCTATACCTCAAAGCTACACTCCAACCCTATTTTATTTTTTTGTTTTGAAACAGGATCTCAATAAGTTGCTGAGGCTGACCTTGAATCTGTGATCCTCCTGTCTCAGACTCCCAAGTACTGAGATTACAGATTTGCACCACCACTCCCAGCTCACTTTCCTCATTTTAAAATGAGAGGGAGACTAAGGTTGTTGAAAGGGACATGGAGAAGGTTTAACACAATGCCTGGTACATGTAATATCTCAATAAATGTTAGATATTATTATTCTCTGGTATTAAGGCTGAGTTATCTAGAAAATACTGATAGTTGGTTATCCCTGTATTTTGGCAGTTCTTTTTTAGGTTTAAGACTCCTGCTGCTACCCCAGTGCTAGAGTGAAGGCTGGCTGAGACAGGGGTAGGGCTCCTGATAGCTGATGGTAATCACAGGTGGAAGTCAAATGGGGCTGATTTTCCAGTTGCAGCTAACACTAGACCTAAAAGGGGGAGAATATGAGGCTTATTAATAAGAAGGAATAGCTGTTGAAATCCCCATGTGTTCTAATGTATTAAGAATTGTGCTATGAGTCAGGTGTGGTGGCGCACGCTTGTAATCCCAGCATTTGGAAGGCTGAGACTGGAGGATCCGGGTTCGAGGCCAGCCTCAGCTACCTAGTGAGGCCCTCCACAACTTAGTGAGACCCGGTTTCAAAATAAAGAATAAAAAATAGGGCTGGAGGTATAGCTCGGAGGCAGAATGCCCCTGGGTTCAATCCCCAGTACCACACACACACACACACACACACACACACACACACACACACTCACAAAGAATTGTGCTATGAACCTGTCATGGTAGTGCACGCCTGTCTGTAATCCCCAGTACTTGGGATACTAAGACTGGAGGATCGCAGGTTCATGGCCAGCCTCAGCAACTTCATGAGACCCTCAGCAATTTAGGGAGACAATGTTTCAAAATAAAAAATAAGCCAAGCATGGTGGCACATGCCTGTAATCCCAGTACTTGGAAGGCTGAGACAGGAGGATCGCAAGTTCATGGCTTGCCTCAGCAGCTTAGTGAGACCCTATTTCAAAGTAAAAAAAATAAAATAAAATAGGGCTGGAGTGTAGCTTGGATACAGAACAAATCTGAGTTCAATCCCTAGTAACACACAATAAGTAAATAAATAAAATAAAATAAAAATAGAGCCGGCGGTATAGCTTGGAGCTAGAATGCCACTGGGTTCAGTCCCAAGTACTTCCCCCCTCAACACACACACACACACAAGCCTCATGCTATGGAAATTACAAATCCGTTATCTCTGATACGGTTAGGTTGTATAAGAGAGCTTGAAGAACTGCCATATCAGTGTCTGGTCAATCATAAATCATCAGCTAATTAATAAGAAAGATATAATCCCGCCAGGCGTGGTGGCGCATGCTTGTAATCCCAGCATTTGGGAGGCTGAGACTGGAGGATCCGGGTTCGTGGTCAGCCTCAGCTATCTAGTGAAGCCCTCCACAACTTAGTGAGACCCTGTTTCAAAATAAAGAATAAAAAATAGGGCTGGGGGTATAGCTCGGAGGTAGAATGCCCCTGAGTTCCATCCCCAGTACCGAAAAAAAAAAAAAAAAAAAAGAAAGATATAATCCCATCTTGTGGAAACCAGAGACGGGGCCATACTCCCGTGGGTAGGTTGGAATCTCTTTGTAAAAAGTGGAATTCCCAACGCTCCTCATTCCAAGATGTGAGTGAACCCCAGATGACACAGTGAGAAGTCAAAGATAAATAATGCAAGAAATGGACCAGGAGCAAGTCAAAAATGCTCACCGTGACGTCGCAGTTCTGAGAGAAATGGAGAAACATTGTGATGACTGGTGGCTTCTGGGATGCCAGAAGCAAAGCCCTCAAACACAGAGGAGAGGACAGCCGTTCAAGCACTGACCGAGGGTGATGCTTCCAGATGCAAAGAGCCTTGTGCGTGAGGTGGAGGGGTTTGGCCTTTTAGGCTTGCTCACAGTCTGTCAGTAACACATTCAGTAGGATAGGGTTTCCATAGCTATCGCTGTCTGACGAAGCACTCTAAAGACTTAGCACCATAGAACTATGATTTTACCATACTCACAGCTCCTGTGGGTGGGGAATTTGAACTGAGCACCACAGGGACAGCTTCCTTCTGCTCACTGATGTCTGGGCCTCTGGTTGCGAAGACTCAAAGGCTGGGGGTGACTTGATAGTTGGGGTTGCAGCCTTCTGGAGGTGTGTTTGCTGTTGATGCTGGTTGGGCTAGGCCACAGTTGAGCCATGGGCTGGAAGAACTACAAGTGAGACACCCTATGGTATCTCCATGTGAGTCAGTTTGGGTTTTCTTGCAGCTTGGCGACTGTGTTCCAAGAGGGAGCATCCCAGGGGAGCCAAGCAGACACTATCACTTCTTATCATCTCCTCTTAGAAGTCACATAGTGTTACTTCTTCCAAGGTCACAAGTCCACCCAGAGGCTAGGGAAGAGAACATAGATTCCACTTTTCTGTGGAAAGACAGCCAATGTCACATTGTAAAAAGAGCTTGTGGAATGGGAGTAATTCTTTTGGTCAACTGCGGAAAATATAATTCATCTCAGATGAATGATACAACTACTACTAAATTTTTCTCTCGCCTGGACCTTGGGGAATTGTTTGTATGACCCTCAAAAGCTGAGCTTCAAAAGCTGAGTGAGTAAGGAATTGCCCTAGTCAGGAGTCCAATAACACAGAATTTCTTTAAAAGTCAGATTGGGAGCATGCATAGTGACATATGTCTATAATTTCAGTATGCCTATAATTTCAGTTTTTAGGATGCCAAGACAGGAGGATCGCAGATGTAAGGCCAGCCTCAGCAACTTAGCAACATCTTGTTTCAAAATAAAAAAGGTCTGGGGGTGTAGGTTGAGACTAGAACACCCCTGGGTTCAATCCCCAGAACCAAAAAACAAAAATGTGAGATTGGAAAGGGTAGGCTGGATGTTACCTGGATGGAAAAGGTATAAAACATCATTTTGGAGAAAGGAGAAGCAATGGGAGTAAACCTTGCTTGCAGGAGTAATGGAGAAAGGACAGAATGGGGGGAGAAAGGGTCAGATCAACAGGCCACAAAAGGGGGAAAAAACAAACAAAAAAACCTTTCTGTGAAATATAAATAAACCTTGGCCAAAATTAACCAATACTAATTTAAGATGAGCTAGACATGATCTGTTGCTGATGTGTGTTCACATTTAGCATTCTGCCATGTTTGGAAGTGAAGGCTCAAATGGAGGCCAGTGTGAACCGTACTTCTAAGAGAGAGAGTGGTACCTTGGACCTGCATCACAACTTACTATCATTACATCTTACAGCCTTGTTACAACGGGTATACCACCTTCATTATGTATTGCGTGAGCCCATTTTGGTTATATTTTTTAAATGTCCTTTAATTTATCATCTTAAATATCCAGCATCTTAATGTGTATTGTCTCTGAATGTAGGTTATACTTTCTAGAGTTTGTCCAACTATTTAGTCATCACTTCCTGGAACATTTTAGCACCAGGTGGCAGCAAAATCTGAGGGCTGAGACAAAATTCTTGGCAGGGAAGTAAACACCTAATTAAGAATTTACTTCAAACCTCAGGATGGTCAACAAGGAGAAGCAAGTAGATTACTTCCTCCCTCTCCTTGTTAATGTTGAGCTAGTGTGCAGCCTCTCTTTCCTCTCTTTAAGTGATTTTCCAAATTGTGCAGGCACTCTGTCCTCCCTCCACCTCGCCCACACCCCCATACACGCATATACACTCTTGCAGACACAGAGAAAATCCAGCCAGCCCAGGAGACTGTGCTGGAAGTTAGGTTTAGAAGAGCAAGAACTAGGGGAGCCCAGCTCATAGACAGCCCACAGCATAAACCAAATTAGAATCTGTTAAATCTAGGAGAGAAAGGAATAGAGACCAAATGCAAACACCAGTTCCAAAGGGTCAGAAGTAGAACCAACCTCAGAAGGCAGAAGGAGTCAAAGAGGAAATGTAAAGCAAGAGCAGGTAAGAATATAACAACCCACCTTTAGAGGTCAGTTAGGTCATGCAGTTAGCTATTTTGAGCTGACCATTAGACTCATGCTGTCTTCTTAAGAAGCTGAGCACCTAAGCTCTACAAAATTCTCCATTCTATACAGCCTGGCCAAGGAGCAAAGTGTGGGAACCTTATCTGGTGTTACTCTGTATTTGCTGGGTGATTCAAACAGGCTGTTTGCAAGCGTGGGGTGACTCCCTTGTTGGAAGAGTGTGTGCTAATATAGTCTTGCTGGAAGAGATGGTAGTGATTTAGAATGGCAGGTCCAATTTACTCTCATTTAAGAAGTACTGCCTTAGTTGCTTCAGATTTTTATCTGGCCGGAGCCTAGTACTTAAGCTGTCAACCTGGGTAGAGAGGTATACTTTTTAAACACAAATGCAAAATCATTTTAAAGTCCATTAAACAGATTTTTCAGTTGGAGAGTAACTCAAAATTGCCAAACAACTTTATTTTTAGATGCTTCCTTAATCATGACACAGTTCCAAATAGTATTTTCAATAATTATATTTTGCAAGTGTCTTTAAAAATGGGTTTAGAGCTTTTAGGCATTTCAAATCCTTTCTCCTAGTTCTTATTAAAGCTCCAGGATTCAGTCCTTGGAACATGTATCAAACCCTCAAATTAGACACCATCATTTGAAGAATCCCTAAAAGGTTTGGAAAGAAGTCTATTGTAATCTTTCTTTATTCCTGAAGCTTTCCACACAGCTGTATATTTCATTGTATGGCTGTAAAAATGGATTTTCCTGTCATACGCCTGAAGAAGAAGCACAGTCTTTGTTCATGGGGCATTTCAGAAAATTTACAGGTGTTAACAGGTGGAAGGATTCCAGCTTTTGCTCTTAAAAAGAAAAGATCTATTGTGGTCAGTGACTGCTTCATGAGAAGTAGCTGTGTTTGCCTCTGGCCTTCCATACCAAGAGGTGGACTGTCTTTACGAAGCAGATGTTTGTGGACAACTAGCATCAAGATAGAGTCAAAGTAGCTCATGGAGAAGGGTTGTGAGTACCCAAAGAGGGCTCAAAAGGAACCCTGGTGTGATCTCCATGTGCTACCCCTCAGGAACCCAATCTAGCAATATGGTAAGAGAGGATCTCTCTCTCTCTCTCTCTCTCTCTCTTCTCTCTCTCTCTCTCTCTCTAGTGGACTTTTATCTTTTTCAGAAACAGTCAAGTTTTTTTTTTGTTGTTTTTGTTTTTTTTTTCAGTACTGGGAGTTGAACTCAGGGGCATTCTACCTCCGAGCTATACCCCCAGCCCTATTTTTTATTCTTTATTTTGAAACCGAGTCTCACTAAGTTGCGGAGTGTCTCACTAGGTAGCTGAGGCTGGCCGCGAACCCGGATCCTCCAGTCTCAGCCTCCCGAATGCTGGGATTACAAGCGTGCGCCACCATGCCCAGCTCAGTCAAGTCTTTAAAACAATAACAAACAAAGATGAACTTTGATCCATCCACCACCTTCGTCACTTAAATGGGGTGGGAAAAGAGGAAAGCAAAGGTTAAGGGTATATGCCTAAACCCCAGTAACTGAGTTGATTGTGGGTCTTGTAAGTTTGCCCTGAAAGTAAGCTCTAAAAAAGGATTTCTTAATGGGAGAAAATGTCCTTTTTTTTTTTTTTTTTTTTAATTCTTAAAGATTATCTTGCTTTCCAATGCAAGTTAAAAAAATGGGAAAGTAAGTCAGTCATGGTAGAACGTGTTTGTAATTCCAGTATGTGGGAGGCTGAGATAGAAGGATTGCAGGTTTGAGGACAGCCTCAGGAATTTAGTGAGGCCCTTTGCAACTTAGTGAGACCCTGTTTCAAAATAATTAGTAGACATCAACCTAGTGAGAGTGAGACCTTGTTTCAAAATAAAAATAAAAATAGGAGAGCTGGGTGTGGTGGCGCATGCTTGTAATTCCAGTACTTGGTAGGCTGAGACAGGAGGATCTTAAGTTCAAGGACAGCCTCAGCAAGTAGTGAGACTCATCAACCTAGTGGACCTTGTTTCAAAATAAAAATAAAATTTTGCTGTGAGTGTAGCTTGGAGGTAGAATGCCCCTGGGTTCAATCTCCAATACCACGAGTTAAAATTAAAAAAAAAAAAATTAAATTAGGGCTGGGGGAGTAGCTGAGAGGTAGAATGCCCCTGGGTCCTATCCTCAGCACATACATATATACATACATACATACATGTAATGTATATTGGATATAGGAATATATACATAGATTTTTTTTCTACACCTTCCTTTCTTCTGGTCTAGCAATGTACTCTAGCATTACAAATAGAGCTTAGCAATGAAACATCTTTTATTCAGTCTCAAATACATTTTCATATGTTTGATTTTAAAAATCAGGATAACATTTATTTTCCAATATTCTGATAGGCTATAAATCTTAACTATTTTATTTAAATTTAATGAGAATTTTAAAAACACACAGAAACAAAGGTGCATTTTTCAGTTTATATTTTCTTGGAAAGCAAATTTCAAACTTTAAATGCAAAAATATTCAGTTGCCAGTAGATTCACATTATATTCAAGTGTTATGTTATACATGACTTTAACCAAATTTTAAAAACAGGGAGAAGGAAATTATGCCAGAAAGTAGTAATGTCTATAACATTACTTTTCCAATATATTTAATTCATGCAAATTTCCCCTGGGGATATTTCAAATAATCTTTACTAAAAGCTGACTAAATAAAAATTAAGCTGGGTACAATGAAGGACACCTATAATCCCAGTATTTAGGAGGTTGATACAGGAGCATCACAGATTCAAGGCCAGCTTCAGCAACTTAGTGAGACCCTGTTTCAAAATAAAAAAAATGAACTGGGGAATAGCTCAGTGGTAGAGCGCCATTGGGTTCAGTTGCTAATAATACATCTACATACATACACACACTTAAAAAATGGAAAATGTTATCCATTTTTAATTTACCTTATTCCAGAATGGACTAACAGTGGTTTACAAACCGACATGTAATTCAACAAAATTTCATAAAATCAAGGGAAAGATTAAAAAGAAAGTGAATGTAAGAAAAATAAGGCATGGCTGATGGGAGGATTCATGTTCAAATACTTTGAAGTCCCATAGATTTGCTAAATTTGGCTCAGGCTTTCTAAAACCTACTTCACAAGAGGAAATAATCAGTGCTATGATTCATAAGTTAAAAAAAAAATGTCTATCCAGAGGGGTGCACCATTCTAGACTCTTGAAGCCAGAGGGTTGAGAAATTCAACCTAAAATACTTCCTGTTAGTAACTAGTTGAAAGCCAAATTAGGCATTTGGTCAGGAGAACCTCAAATGCAACTTGGCTCTAACAACTTCAGTGGCTCTCCATTGCCTATAAGCTAACCATAAATGTCTTAATTTGAACCAAATAAGGTGAGCTCCCTGGAGGCAGATAGCACTTCCTATTCCATCTTGGGTCACCAACATCACCACAGGGCCAGCCACAGCAGAGATGTCAACAAACATTCAAAGACAACTCTGCGGTATAGAGGGGCTCTCATTCAGCCCAAAAGCTCCAGGCCTCATCTCTTTACCTGTAAGACCATCTCCTGCCAGCTCTACCTGTTACATGCCAATTTCTTCAAAGCCAATAGCAATAACAAGAATACTATTTCCATCACCAATAATAGCTATGAATACATCACTTTGTGTTTGTCTCATGTTCTATAGTGCACAAAGTGTGGACACCCCAATCTTATTCTATCCTTACAACTACAGAGCAGGGATTATGATCCCTGTTCCTTATTGCACAAACCAAGTCTTGTGCAGGACATACCTTTATTAAGTGGGAGATGCCATTCCTACCTAGCTTCCAAAATGGGATATGGTCTCTTTCTCTCTTTTTAACCCTCATGGCATTCACTGTGACCATCTATTAGGATAATAACTCTCTATATTTTATATAGTGCAAAACATCTTCTCATGCTAAAAATTCTAATTTTTTTTTCATTCTCGCCACAATTTCACTGGGGGAAAAATCTGAATCTTCTCCTTACCTTGAAGACTCTGTTGCTCTCTCCACATTCAATAAAAATGTAAAAAGTGAGAGCCATTCAATAGACAACCCCACCCAACACCACCACCACACTCATTTTATCATCTTCTAAGAACAATGGAAGCTAACATCTTTAAGTTCTGTAATTTTAAAAAATTTTGTACTAGGAAGTGAACCCAGGGGCATTCTACCTCCAAGCTATACCTCCAGCCCTTTTTAAAAATTCTTTTTTATTTTGAAACAGGGTCTCACTAAGTTGCTGAGGGTCTCAAATGGCTGAGGCTGGACTGGAACCTGTGATCCTTCTGTCTTAGCCTCACAAGGACAGAGATTACAGAAGTGAGCCACCATACCCAGTTTAAAGTCTGTACTTTCTTGCAGGTGCTAGAAGGACCTTTTTAGATAATGCTGTTTCATTTTACCTCTGCCTTAAGATCATCAAGTTGCACATACACACGCACACATACACACCCAAAACAGGCCAACTCTGGAAATCAATTATGTACTTTCCTTGTCTGTGGGCACTGACTAATGATGAAAGAAAAAAGGCCAGTAATGCTCTGCTGCAGTAACTGAGTTAAGGACCGTGTCTAAGGATCTCGTCTGAGGACCACGTCTGGTGGAGTCCATCAGGTGAACCTAGAATGTGCTGACAAGAGCTACCACTTAGGGGAAATTTCTGCTGTGCTTTAGTTTGGATCTCAAATGTCCTCCAACGGCCTATGTGTCAAGGGCTTGTCCCATAATGGTGGAAACTTTAAGAGGTGACGCCTAGTGGGAGGTTGTAGGTCACTAGGACTGTGTTCAAAGGAGATTGTGAAACCCTGGTCTCCTCTTCTTCTGCATTCTCTCTTCTTGGCTTCCCAATCATAAGGTAATGTTTTGCTCCTTCATGCTCTCCAAAGCAATGGGGCCAACCCACTGTGTGCTGAGACTTCCAAAACTGTGAGTGCAAATAAACCTTTTCAACTTAAAAGTTGATTATCTCAGGTATTTATTACAGTCATGCAAAGATAACTAATTCACTTGATTTCCACTTCCAATCAAATCAATCAGAACACAGGAAGGAGAAGTCTAGGTAACAATATTTTTCGAAGGTCTCCAAATGACTTTGTTGTGCTGTGACTTGTTCCATTCCCATGAGAGAAGGGTCGAGAACCTGTGCTTTACGTGGCTCCTTATTCTTCCTCTGATCTCAGCCTTCATGGCAAAGTGAGCTGCAGGAAGTTTGTTCAGCTGGAGGAACTCAATTTTGAAACTGGAGGAGACGTCCCTGGGATCACAAAGGCCACGAGACAAACACGTCATCCAAAACAAATATTTATCGAGTGCCACAATCAGGCCATGTATGAGGTTCTGGGAACACTAAATAAGACATAATCCTTGCCCTCAAAAAGTTTCTGCTCTGGTTAGAAAGTCAGATGTGGTAGTGACAGTCATATATCAAATAGAGGCTGAGGGAATAAGGGAATTTTCTGGAGAAGAGATTTGAGTTGGGTCTTCAGAGAGTAACATTTTGATCAATGGACAAAGAAGAAGAGGATTCCAAAGAGAAGAAGAGCTAGAGCAAAAGGACAGGAGAAAGAGAGTGAATGGGACACTGAGGAGTTATATAAACCTCACTCAGATAATGGTGGCCCATGAGGCTGGAGATTTAGATTAAAATTGGTGAAGGGCTGGGCATGGTGGTGCATACCTGTCATCCCAGTACTTAGGAGGCTGTGACAGGAGGATTGCAGGTTCAAGGCCAGACTCAGCAACTTAATGAGACCCTCAGCACCTTAGTGAGACCCTATTTCAAAGTAAAATAATAATAATAAGGACTAGGGGTGTAGCTTGGAGGTAGAACACCCCTGGGTTCAATTCCCAGTACCAAAAAGGAGAAAAAAATATTTTATTTTGTGACAAAGGACCTCAGAAACCTCCACCAAAAAAAAAGGTAGGTGTTATGGAAGACAGTGAATCTATATAATGTGTGTATTAAATGAAGGGGATCACTACAAAGGTTTAAAACAAAATAGTGTCATGACTAGAAAATAGTGTCATGATTGGAAACAAATAGGAATGTGGTCTGTATGAACTTTGATAAATATGTCTGAGGTGGTTACTCTTCCTGTCTTCTGGAAATCTTCTCTTGTTTATCCCTTAGCACTTTCACATGCTATACCATCAGGCAGAAAGATGTGCACACAAGTCACTTCAATTATTCTTCCTTGCCAGGCATGGTGGCACATGCCTGCAATCCCAGTACTTGGGAGGCTGAGACAGGAGGAGCACAGGTTTGAGGCTAGCCTCAAAAACTTGTCAAGACCCTCAGCAATTTAGCTAGACCCCGTTTCAATATAAAAAATAAAATAGGACTGAAGGTCTAGCTCAGAGGTAGAATGTCCCTGGGCTCAATCCCCAGTACCAAAATAATAATCACAATAGTAATAATAATAAAAATAAAAATAAAAAAGTATTCTTCCTTTGTCAAATGGAGATTGAGTCTGGGCACCCCTCTACCCCCTAGGGATCTGAACATACCACTGTTGGACTTTTTTGTATCTTCTACATATGTTCTTTCTGTTCAGAATGCTTTGATGATAGCTCCGACATACTGAATAAACCCTTAAGTCTTTAGCTCTGTGCTTATTTCTATAGCTTTTTTTTTTTTTTTTTTTTTGCAGGGATATCTAATACAGCACATGTTAATGATACCATATTTCTTAACATGTTTGTCTTCTCCAGACTGTGAACCCCTGGAGGACAGAACAGGCTCTCAATAAACTTGCAAACACAGGGACTCAGCACAGAGGCCCACACACCAGCGGCATCAGCTGACTGAATGAATTAGAAAGCACTTACTTACCAGATGTTGGAAAAGCTCAGACTTACCAATTATGCCCTTTCATGTTTAAGTACATTTCAAAAATGTTCAGGACATTTCTTCCATATTTAAAACCATTTGCTCAGGTTCAAAACATTGCCTTCTGAAATGTTTACTTACATAAGCAAAGTGACAGTTGCTGAACCTATCAATTTATTTCCATGGAACAAGCACCAACATTTCTTTCTTTAGTAATAATTTGCCAAGGAAATAGTAAAGTTAATGCGTGTTTGGCTAGAGGAAATATAAATATCACTCAAAAAGCTTCTACAAACCATAGAAGCCTACAGAAGGGGGGGGGGGCGGAAATCCCCTCGGGATGTGACGATGGGATTTGGGGCGTGCTGGGCTGTCAAGAGGGAGGGTGGGGCTCTTTGTGGATTCTGTTGATTTCCAATTCCTTAAATGTATTCCACTAGTTGGAGGATTAAAAGGTTTACTGGTGAGAGTGTCAGTTGTCAAAAGACCGAGGATAGATTCTATAATCCTGTAAAAGAGCTCCGGCGGCTTCTCCAACAGGACTCTAGAAATATTAGGTATCTTGGAAATAATTTCGCCCTTTGTTGTACTCACTTGGTTCTTCTTTAACAATCCCGCTGCCCCTGGAAGAAATGGCAGGCATCATGGACTTAATGTTTTGCTCTGCGGCACTCGAGCTCTATTTTTTAAGATGCTTTGTCTCTTTCTCCTTGCAGTTCTCTCAGTTTTGCCTCACGGATTCTGAGGATCTGCTGTTAGGTGCATATACATTAAGGATTTTATGTTTTCTCAGACATTTGAGCCCTTTATCATGAGGTAATGTATTCCTCTTTATCCCTGATCATTTTCCTTGTCTGAAGTTGGCTTTGTCTGAAATTAATATAGCTATTTCAGCTTTCTTTTAATAGTATTAACATGATTCTGGGCTTAATTGCATCCCTCTCAAAAATTTGTATGTGAAATCTTGACCCCCAGGACCCTAGAATGTGACTGTATTTGGAGATAGGGTTTTTAAAGAGGTAATTAAATTAAGACTGGCATGTTGGTGCGTGCCTGTAATCCCAATACTTGAGAGGCTAAGACAGGAGGATAATATGTTTGAGGCCAGCCTCAGCAATTTAGGGAAATTCTATTCCAAAATAAAATAGAAAATAGGACTAGGGGTATAGCTCAGAAGTAGAATGCCCTGGGTTCAAGCTCCACACACAAAAAAAGCTAATTAAATTAAAATGAGGTCATTAGGGTGGGTTCTCATCCACTGTAATAGTGGGGTTTGTTTATGGAACTGGGGATGGAACCCAGAAATATTCTGCCTCCAAGCTACTCCCCCAGCCCTTTTAAAATTTTGAAACAGTGTCTTACTAGGTTGCTGAGAGCCTTGCTAAATTGCTGAGGCTGTTCTCAAACCTGCAATCCTCCGGTCTCAGCCTCCCAAGTACTGGGATTACAGGTGGACACCACCATGTCTGACTGAATAGTGTTCTTATAGGAAGAGGACATTTTGACACAAACATGAACAGAGTGAAGATATTGTGAAGACTTAGGGGGAAGATGGCCATATACAAGCCAAGGAGAGAGAGACTTGGAACAAATAGATCCTTCCTTCCCTCACAGCCCTTCGTGTGTGTGTGTGTGTGTGTGTGTGTGTGTGTGTGTATGTGTGTGTGTGTGCTGGGGAACCAATCCTGCTGGCATCTGGATCACAGACTTCCAACTTCCAGCTGACAAGAAAATAAATGTCTGTTGTTTCAGCCACCCAGACCATGGTACTTAGTTATGGCAGAGCTAGGAAACAAATACAACATGGTACCCCTTTCTCTATCCAGATATTTTTTTCTTACCTGTGTCTTTATATTTAAAATGGGTTTCTTTCGATCAAATTATGTTATGTGCCTGTACAAATGTATCACAATGAATTCCACTATTACATATGACCATAATGTGCCACCACCAACACCAACAAAAACAAAGAGGATGATACTGGGTTAAAAAAAAATTGATCATGAAAAGCCCCCAGGAAGCAATAACTTTGGAAATAAATTTATTTGGTTATTTAGTTTTGACTGTAGCTTACACTTTATTTTTATATACTTTTGTTGGTGCATTATAGTCAGAAATAAATTTAAATGCATTTCCCCACACATAATTCTCTGAGAATGTTTCCTACTTAAATGAAATTAAATTAAATCTGGGCATGGTGGTGCATGCTTATAATCCCAGTACTTGGGAGGCTAAGACAGGAGGATTGCAGGTTCGCAGCCAGCCTCAGCTACTTAGTGAGGCCCTGTGCAATTTAGAGAGAACCTGTTTCAAAATAAAGAATAAGAAAAAACAGGGCTATGGGTGTAGCTCCGAGGTAGAATTACCCTGGGTTCAATCCCCAGTACCACAAAAATAAATAAATAAACAAATAAATTAAAATTTTGAAACATAAATAAATAAAGGTTTCTTGTATATAATGGGATCTTATTTTTTATATGATCTGCCAAACTGACAAAAATGGTCTAATTGGACCATTTTACATTTAAAGTGGCTATTAGGTCAGGTGTGGTGGTTCGTGCCTGTAATTCCAATACTTGGGAGACTCAGAGGTAGAAAACCCCTGGATTCAATTCCTGGTAACACACACACACACACACACACACACACACACACACATATCTTAAAATTGCACATAAGATCCATTAAGCATGGCTTTATAAATACTACCTTATACAATAATTCTTAGGCACACTAAGTAAAATACTTAGGGATAAACCTAACCAAGGAGATTAAAGACCTCTATAAGGAAAATTACAGAAAGCTGAAGAAGGAAATCGATGAAGACCTTAGAAGATGGAAGGATCTACCATGCTCTTGGATAGGCAGAATAAATATCATCAAAATGGCCATCCTCCCAAAACTGATCTACAAATTCAATGCAATACCCATGAAATT
>PVLC010036007.1:0-16069 GCA_004027655.1 Graphiurus murinus
TCCTGCCTTCCTCTCTCTGATTCACCACTGCCATGAGCTGAGAGGCTTTCTTCAGCTATGCCTTGCCACTGTGATGTTTCTGCCTTGGGGCCAGTCCACCATGGACTGAACCTCTGAAGCCATGAGCCAAATAGATTTTCTCTCCACTAAGTTGCTCTTGTCAGGTATTTTGGTCACAAAGATAAAAAGGTTAACTACTACAATTTAGATATATAAAACAAATCTAAGCCTTCTCGTGGCAAAATGAGAAAATAAATTACCAGCTTAATCATGATCCAGAAAGGGATTAGATCCCTAAAAACTCCATTGATATTGTAGAAATTGTTTTCATGGAGTTTATCTCATACCCTCAGACACACATATGTCTTATTAGAGAATTGAGCATATTTTCCACTTATTACTCATGAAGTTTATCTAAGACTCATATTTTATCTATAAAGCACATCACAGCTTTCTTATGCTTAGAGACATTTAGACACTATTTCAACACTACACTTGAGGGTCATTTTGAACCGCAAAATTACCAACAAAAAGCTCAAAAATAAGAAAAACATGACTCCACACAAACTGGAATGGGGGCACTCGTTTAGAGTATCAGAGCTGAAACAAGAAGGCGTAGTGTGGTTCTGTCCAGCCTAAGCTGAGAATGTGCACCATTACCAAGTCACATTTTTTTGTAGCTCTGTGTATGACCTTGAATGACCAGGAAATTGTCACAAGTATTGACTGTGTAATTATAAATAAATTCTAGTAAGTCAGTTTGCAAATACAGAGTCCACAAATAATGAGAATTAGCTGTATTTCCATCTGGAGCAGAAACGACTTCTCCCTATTCCAAGCAATGAGGAGTGAAGAAGGTAGATCTTGAAAGTGGCAAGTATCATCTTTGAAGTATGTCTCATGTCAGACTGTTACAAGAGTTTTAGCCAAGGGGAGGCTACTCTTTTCCATTTAGGAGTAGAACCCTGGTATGCTGTTCAGGGCACTCTAGTGTATTAGTCTCAGGCTTGCCTATGGGACTTAGGATTCTATCTTTTTCCTATCAGGGCCTTGTCTTTGACATTGGAAACCTGGGAACTCAGGACATTCTGTTTTAATTGTAATGCCTACACTCTTACAAACAGATTCTGAGTCTAATTTTCATTTAGGCAACATGATATATAGATTACTTAACCGCTACTATTGACTAACAAATGTAGAGTTAATAGTTGAATGAACTGAGCTTGTCTTTTTCTTTTTAAAGAGAAAAGAATTTTTATTTCATTTTATTTGATGTGTTGTAATTACACATCATATTGGGATATATAATGATAGAATAAATACATATACACAACTCTTGGAGCACTTCCCACTGGGTCTCTCCCCCCTCTCTCTTCCTTCTTTTCTCTCCCTATATGTCTTTGAGATTGGAATTGGTAATTTTGTATGCATTTGTAGCATATTTCAACTATTACACTCTTTATGTCTTTGTTCCCTTCCTTCCTTCTCGAAACCCTCTCAATCATTCCATTGGAGTGCTCATCTACCTGATGTTACCCTTATTTCTGGATATCTTTCTAGCTTTCACATATAAGAGAAAACATACATTTACTCATTTTTTGAGACTGGCTAATCTTGCTTAGAAAAATATACTCGAGTTCCATCCATTTTCCTGCAAATGGTGTGAATTTGTTCTTCTTTATGGCTGAACAGAATTCCACTGTGTGTATATAACAAAGTTTTGTGATCAATGGATCACATCTGTAGACAGACACAGAGGCTGGTTCCATAATCTGGTTATTGTAAATTGTGCTGCTATGAACATGGATATGCAAGTATCATTATAATATTCTGATTTCAATTCTTTTGGAAAGATGCCCAGGAGTGTTATTGCAGAGTCATATGATAGTTCCATTTCCAATCTTTTGAGAGACCTTCACACTGATCTCCATAGTAGCTGTACTAATTTGCAGTCCTACCAACAGTGTAATAGAGTTCCTATTTCCCCACATCTTTGCCAGCATTTACTGTTGTTTGTGTTCTTACTGATTGCTATTCTAACTGGAGTTAGATACAATCTCAGTGTAGTTTTGATTTGCATTCCCCTGATTGCTAAAGATGTTGAATATTTGAAAAAAGAATTTTTAACTAAAAGAGTTAACAAATGTCTGAAATAATGGCAAACTCTATAATTGTCCTTGTTCCTATACCTTTTAAATGCCACAGCTACTATATAATCCAATGCTTTCTCCACCCATCCAAATACTAATTAGCCACAGATAAGAGAAAATAGTCATAAAAAATCCTCCCCCCCAAAATTGAGGAGAAAGCACTAGTTTTATCAGATATTAAAATATTTTAATATCAAGAAAATTATAATAGAGTGAAATAAGAATTAAAAAACAAATCAGTAGAACTGGATAGGAAGAAGGTTATAATATACATATGAAAGTAATATATGTTTAAATGTTGCTTTTCGTAGTACTTAAATTTTGGGTATGTTTGATTGTAGACCTCAGAGGATTTTCCTGATGTGTGTGTGTGAGATATAAAAGTAAGAGTCAAAGATTATTCCTAAGTGAATGGATGCTACTAGCAGAGAGGAATAGGTGAGGGAAGATTTGAAAGATTACAAGAAGGTATTTGTGGGAATAGAGGGCAGATCATGTAGGGTCTTATGCACCATGGCAAGTATTTGATTTTAGCAGAAGATTAACATGCTCATTATGGGTTATTTTAATCCCTCTGGCTATTGTGTGTAGAAGATTTTGTAAGAGGGTAAAAATGAAGGCATGAAACAAAGTTAAGAGGATTTTATATTTAGTTTAGGGAGATATAATTGTAGATTACAATAGGGAAGCAAGAGTGAAGGTTAACAAGGGTTTGGGCTTAGAATACCTTATGAAAACAGAGTTTATAAGATATGCTGATGAATGATTGTGCAGTATGAGAGGAAGAGAGGAGTCAAAGAAGACACATTCTTTTTAGCTAGAGCATCTCAAAAAGTGAAATTTGATATTTACTAAAAGTAGGGGAGCACGTTTGGTGGGAATTAAAGAGAATGAAAATCTAGAGTTTGGTTTTGGACGCATTAAGTTTGGAGATGAATAGTAAGTGCTCAACTGTAAATGTCAACGAGACAACTGACTGAGTCTGGAGCTCAGGTAAGAGATATAATTACCTTTAGCATACAAGTTGCTTTCAGGACTTGTTCATTACACCCAAAAACCTGGCAGAAGTTCTCTAAAATACTCGCATGGAACACACATGATGAGATGTCGCAGTGCGTGTTCTACCCCATATTAATGTCTTACCCTCAAACAGTGTTTCCAGGATAAATATTTCTCTCCCCCTCCTGTCTCCTCCCTCCTCCTTTCCCTTCCCTACCCCTTCCCTCCTTCCCCTCCCTTTCCTCCTTCCTTCCTTCACCATCTAATACATTCCTTAGTAGATACACAGTTCAGGTCTTGCTTCCTGTTGCTCAAGAGGAGGCAGCCACTTGCCATAACAACTAGAGTCAAGTTTTTTTCACTGACCAATACTTCATCAAGCAGGGGGCTAGACCAGGACTATCATGGCACCCACTAAATAGAATAGGAGCCAGAAAAAGCACATAGTTATTTTTTTCAGATGAATATAAACCTACAAAATACCTATACCTAACCTCTGATATATATTATTTATGGAGCTCAACTATGTATTAAGATTAAATACTCATGCTTATAATATTCCACTGACTCCTCTTTCAATACTTCTATTGTGCTCCAGTCAAAATGTCACTCTATTTTGATAAATACAGTCAGACCGGTTGTGCATATTATATCCAGAAATAATCTGTCAGAAAACTGCTATGGTTAAATGCAAAGCTTATCTTACTTTCTCAATAACATTGCTTAGAGTGACAGGAGGATCGCAGATTCATGGCCAGCCTCAGCTATTTAGTGAGGTCCTCACAACGTAGTAGTGAGAACCCATTTACAAAAAAAAAGAAAGAGTAAAATAAGGCTGGGGGTGTAGCTCAGAGATAGAATGCCCCTAGGTACAATCCCCAGTACTGCAAAAAAAAAAAAAAAAAAAAAAAATTGCTTAGGAATTCCCTGCCAGGCACAGTGGCAAATGCCCACAATCCCAAATCCCAGTAACTGAGAGTCTGAAACAGATGATCACAGGTTCAAGGACAGCCTCAGCAACTTAGCAAGACATTGTTTCAAAATAAAAAATTTTAAAAGGGCTGAGGTTATATCTTGGAGGTATAGGGCCCCTGGGTTCAATCCCTCGTATTTGCCCCCTCAAAAGAGAATTCTTTCCTTTATCATCTGGATTTCTGGCCAAAGCAAATTCTTGATTACTTACTTCAGAATGTAAATCTCTTTTTATCAAAATATCCTCTTTGCCTTAGGCCCAGAGCTGTACAGTAAGGACAAGAAACTTCTAAGCATGTTTTGTCACTATTTTGCTTCAATGCCTCTCGTCTTTACTCACTGGTGATAAAATAAACTCCAAATTCCATAGCCTTCATTTCAACTGCACAGGAATGTTAGTCTTTGGTGCTCCAGAGAGAAGATCAGAAACTGATATCTCGAAATGGCAGGGAGGATGCAATCAGGTAAGGGGTTTAGGGAGGTTGTTGGAGGAAACACCCAAATTAAGACTCACAAGCTGACCTATCTGGGATTGGAGTGCAAAACATGGGCTAGAATACAGAAGAAATTAAATTTAGTTAAGAAAAGTGGGGTTAAATTCTAATGGGATTAAAAGACTTTCACTGGGAAATTTAATTGGATTGGACTGGTATTTGGAGACCATTTTATGGCATCTGAAAAGGGGAATAAGGTAATAAAAATGTTCCTTTAGGAATATGAGTCATACTATAATTTGCAAGTTGGTACAGAGACTGTATTAAATATTTTTGAGGTTTCTGACATTAGTAAAATAAATCAGAAACATCAGAAAATGTTTATAGTTGATTTAGTTCATATATCTGTCTCTTTTGATTAATATTGTACTTCTGATGAAATAAGAAACTTCATATTTGGTCTCAGCAAAGGAACACACAGAAATTGATAGTGAAAAATCATCACAATGTCTTTCCTGGATCTAAGCTCTTGTGTCCTTTTAAAATAAGATTTTCTTAGCCGGGCTTGGTGGTACACACTTGTAATCCCAATACTTGGGAGGCTGAGATAGGAGGATTGCAGGTTCACAGCCATCTTCTGCTACTTAGTGAGACTTTGTTTCAAAATAAAGAATAAAAATTGGGGCTGGGGGTGTTGCTTGGAAGTACAATGCCCCTGGGTTCAATCCCCAGTACCGGGGAAAAAAAAAAGATTTTCTTTGAGGCTTAGAAATAAAAATAAGTATTGATTTTTCACCTTCCCTGTGTATGTGTATATGTGTGTGCCATTCTAGGTTTTTAGGACAAATGAAAGAAATATTTTATTATTTGGCTTTAGTTTCACTAGAAATGTACTAGCTAAAGGTAACTAGGACACACAGCACACCATAAGGCACAAATTGATAAATTAATCATGCTAATGGATGACCACCTGTGAATTTACCGAATTAAATCAGACCCACACAGATGCATGTGTGTATTAACCCCATATCAGATAAACAAGGCCCATGGGCTTATCAAGCACCTTAGCCTACTGAATGAAGCAACTGTCTCACCTGAGATCCCTTAAAATAGAAGTACCCGAGACTGGTTGCAGCTGCACACATGGACCTGTCATTAGATCAACCAGTGAACACATCAGGAGGTTGTCGACAGGTGTCGAACGTCCCACTCTCTTTCCTTGGGCTTCAGCTCAACTCAATCTCCCTGATTGATAGGGCCCACTTTCAAACTGCTTGCCACATGGACCCTGGTTTAAAACAAGTTCCACACCCTGAACAAGTTTTTATGCTGGTTTCTAACTTTCTCTGACCACCTGCAGTGACTTTTGCATTTGTATTTGCTCTCAGCCTTTGCTCTCAATGCAGCCTCCTGGATCCTGGTAGAACCTATAATTACTCAGCTTATGACTACCAGATGGCTCACAAGTATGCCATGAATCGCTACTGATGAAAGCAATGTAGCTTTTGAATTTATTGCTGTTATGGCATTGTGGAAAGACACAAATGTGTCTGGTCTTTGTTAATGGCATAGCTGGCTCACTCACCTATGCTATAGCAAGGATGGCACTGGCCATTTTCAGCTAGTTTTGCAATGTGAATTGGAAGCAAAATGGAGTAAAGCAGAAAGAACTAAAAAAATTCATCCTGGCCAGGAAAGGAGTAAAAATGCATGTAAGGATGTGGTCAGAAAGGTGAAGATATTTGCTAAGGAGATTAGAACCTATACAAAGAAGCCAAATGCTTTACCTAAGGACAATAGGAAAGATGCCTCAAAAACATAGCAAAGATCTTGGAGGCTGCAGCCCCTCTCATCACAGGTTTCAAGGTACAGAAGTGCAATTTTGTTTCAGACCTTCCAGGAATGAACAACAGGATACCCTGTGTACCCAGTACCACCTTCAGATTTCTTTTCCCTTGTTCAGCCAGCAAAGCACTTCATAGCCAGTGCCATGGTGCAAGTGGGCCCAGGTACAACTCTTGCTGGTGCTTACCTTTGGGCATTGATGAGATGCTGGTTTTGAGGCTATATAGAATGCAAGAGTTATTGGGGTCATGGTGGCTTTCACCATGATCTCAAAGGAAAACCTAGGAGGCCAGGCAGTGTACTGTGAGTACCAAGTCTCTGCAGAAAGCTCCTGATGGAATTATGACCAATGAACTAGCGAAGCTGTGGAAGTGAAGCCAAAGCCAAAGAAGAGACCCCAGAAAGAAAGAAGTGCCAGAAACAAACAATTCCCACCATGGAAATCTACAGGCAGAGTGCAAATTCAGCCTAAAACAGCTGACATGTGGACTGCAACCATCAATGCTGTAGGAGCCGGACTGCCTAAAACCTTGAAAGCCCACCTGCTGGATTGGCACACCCAGGATGCGGGACACAGAGCTTGAGGATTTAATGATTTTCTGTGTGTGTGCTGGGTCTTGCTTTGGAACTATTCCTCCTTTTTATTTCCCTAACTCTTCTTTTTGGAATAGAAATGCTATGCCTATACTACCATTGTATCTTAGAAAGATATAACTTGTTTACTTTTAAAGGGGCTCACAACTGAGCATTCCACTTGAGGCTGCTCTGATGAGTCTCTGGACTTGGATTATTGAACGAAGTTGGAACCATTAAGACTTTGGAGCTCTTGGAGGTATAATAAATGCACTTTGCATTGTGAGATGGGCAGGAGCCTTTGGGGGAAGGGAGTAGACTGATAAAATCTGGGTGTAATTTGAATGTTCTCCAAGGGTCTATTATGTTAAATATTTGGTCTCCAAGGTGGCAGTATTGGGACGTGCATGGTCCTTTAAGAGGTAGACCTTTATAGAAGGTCTTTAGGCCATTAGGGGCATAACCTTGAAAGAGATTGTGGGATCCCGGTCTCTCTTTTCTTACTCTAATTTGAGATGTGACCTTTTGCTCCTACATGTTCTCTCTGCATGATGTGCCACCCTTGATGGAAGCCAACCAATCTTGGAGAGACAGAGCTATCCACTCTTGGACTTGAGCCTCCCAAACTGAGCTCAACAATCTGTTTCTCTTTGTAAAGTTAGTTGCCTGAGATAATTTGTTGCAGTAATGCAAAGTTAATACACAACTTTGTGTGAATTTCTTGTATGACCAACCCTAACCCGAGAATACATAGGAAAGGTAAATATGGGAAACACAGATAGAGTTTGGCTAAGATGAAATAGTAAAAAGCCATTAAAGCTTGCCCCTTTCAATTCGGCATCCAAGCAGGCTTCTCAAAACTATACTTAGTAGCCAAGTAAAGTTCAAGCAAAATTAAGCTTCCATATGACATGATGCAAGTATTCCTTATATAACTCAAATCATTCAAACTGTCTTCAAAATGTATGTAAATTCCTTTTATACAGTTTGGATAATGTTTATTCCTCAGCTAGCTGAATCACATACATGTTTTATATCCTGTACCTGAAATTTTTACCAATTTTCTGACCATCCAGCCAAAGTCATTACTGTCCATGATTAGTGTAGTTTTTTTTTTGTTTTTTTTTTTTTTAAATCTCTGGGCATCTTTTATTCCTGGCAAAATGACAGCCAAATACAATGGTTAAAGTTCTGCCTACTGGAAGGATTTCTCTTGAGGGCAACTCCAGAGTTGGGCAATTGTTCTGTAGCAAACAAGGTACTATGTTTTCTTTATTTTTGGAAGAAGCATAATTATACTCAGTCAGTAGCATAACTATACTCCAGACTGTCAACATTGCATAATACTCACTTATAGGTATATATGAAAGGTTTCATGTAGCATCCATGTCTGCTACATGTGGTTCTTGCTACAGATTCTCCTTTCTGTTTTGGGGTGTTAAGCACTATCATATCTCCTGTGCCATATAACCCAAGTGGCAGAGCAGCTTGCATAGCAGCCTGGCCTATTCTAGAGTGTTCATTTCCTTTGCAGCCTACTCAAAATTGGCAGCTTTTTCAGGAACTCAGTAAATGGGTTGGACTAGCATACCAAAATGAGTATATCTATTACCTCCAAAATTCAAAGAAGCTTACAAGTCATATGTTTAGTAATGAGAGATGAACCAGATACAACTACTCACCCTTCACTTTGGAATGTGTAGCTTAAGACGCCCCAGGCAAAAGTTTCACTGAAGTGTCAGGTCTGAATTTCTGTGGATTTACTTTCTGCCACTTAATGTTCATGCTCTTTACCAAACCATCTTAAAGAGTTTCTAACTGTTGCTTATCAGGTCAATTAGCATATCATCAATGAAGTGGACAATAATAATCCCTTACAGATTATGGAGGCCAAGTTCTGGAGGACTATATTTTGGCATGGCCTGAAGAGTTGTAATAACCTTGAGATAGCAGCGTGAAGCCATATTGCTCGAACCACTAGCTGGAAGGAGATTGCTTCTTATTATCATACTAATAGGCTTGAAAAAAGATGCATATACCAGATCAAGAGGTTGTATACAAGGCATCAGGGATGGGTTGATTTTCATCAGCAACAAAACCTCATATAGAATAGCAGCTGAAACAAGATTAACATCTGATTACGTTTATAGCAATCTCCCATTAATCTCCAAGGTTCTTCTGTCTTCTGAATGCCTTATGTCATTCTGTGCTTGAAACATTTCAATGTCTTCCTCAGCCTATAGGACAAAAATCCCAAATCCTAGAAACACTGGTTTTATTTTCTCACGTTTTATTTAAAGAATTTAAATTTTTTCTTATTCAGTAAATTTAACCTGTTTTGAATATATTTTTGTATATGGGATAAATATATTTTTCTTATGAGTAGCAATTTTTTGGAAACACTTATTGAATATTCCATCATTTTTCTGAAGATTTATTTATCCCATCTTTGTCATATTTCAGATTCCATATATTCATGCACCTGTTTCTGATATTTTCATTTGGTCCCATATGTCTATGCTTTAATTCTTATAGCTTTATTAAATATCTTGATGACTAGAAGCATACATTACTTTGCTTCTCAATACTTTACTATTTTTTTTCTATACTGGGGATGGAACCCAGGGGCATCATTTTACCTCAGAGCTACAACTCCCCAACCCCACCCTATTTTTTATTCTTTATTTTGAAACAAGGTCTCACTAAGTTGCAGAGGGACTCACTAAGTAGCTGAGACTGGCCATGAACCTGGGATCCTCCTATCACAGCCTCCCAAGTACTGGGATTACAAGCATGCTCCACCATGCCCAGATTAATCCTTTACTTTTCTAACCAATTTATTGCTTTCTAGATTCAGTAAAATGCCTGCTGGAATTTGCATTGCAATTTCATTGTCTTTAAAGATTAACTTTGGGCAGAATACATATTTAAATAATTTTGAATCTCTCCATAAGCATGTAATTGTTTTTTCATTCATTTGGGTCCTTAATAAGATTCAATAACTTTTCCTCAAAATATCTTGACACTTTTTGTTAGACTTTTCATGGTAATATATAGATTTTTGTTGCTATCACAGAAGTTTAAATGCATTACAAATGAGTAAAAATGTTTTCATTCTTTATTTATAAAACTTACATGTTTAAAATAACACTTATGAAAGTCCAAAATTAATATCTCTATTGGTTTTTGAAGAATAGAATGATCTTAGAATTCTTAAAATCCTATCACACATTTGCTATATTACTACTGCTGGTAAGAAATCTAATGCTTGTGTAGTCTGTTCATGAATCTATTTTTTCTGCTAACCAGCAATTTTTGCTTCTATGTTTGGTATAAATTTAGGATCTCAATTTTTTTAAGAATCTTTTTCCATCTATGGCCTTGGGTGGAAAGCAACATTTGATGCTTTTGTTGCTGTTCTTTTGGCCATTGAAAAATCCATGTGGCAGTATATGGTTTTCCTGAACTGCATGTAGCTATTTCAACTCCTTGTTCACCCATGCGTAGTACCTATGACATGGATTTGTCTTTTTATGGGAACTTTAAATTCTAGCCCTTTGAGCCAGGCATGGTGGCACACACTTGTGATACCAGTACTTAGGAGGCTGAGACAGGAGGATAACAGATTTGCAGACAGTCTCAGCTACTTTGTGAGGCTCTCTGCAACTTAGTGAGACCCTGTTTCAAAATAAAGAATAAAAAATAGGGCTGGGAATGTAGCTCAGAGGCAGCCTCTTGATTCCATTCTCAATATCGCAAAAAACAAACAAACAAAAAAATTCTAGCCCTTTGCTTTTAAGGACTGTATTTAGTCCTGACAGCTTTATAAGCCTTGCACATCATTCTTACGTTGACTTTATACTAATTTCTTGCACCTTAGATTTTGCTTTCTTTTGAGTTCACCAATAAATTAACAATATTGTGTAATTTATCCCTTCTTTTCTTCCCTTCCTTACTGCATTGGGGATTGAGGCCAAGGATATTCTACTTTCCAGATACACCCCCAGCCCTTTTTATTTTTTTATTTTGAAACAAGGTCTCGTTAAGTTGTTGAGGGTCTTGCTAAGTTGTTGAGGCTGCCCTCATCACCTGTAATCCTCCTGTCTCAGCCTCCCAAGTACTAGCATTACAGGTATATATCACCACACCCAACTATCCAGTGTTTCTATGCATTGGAAGCAGGTATTTGGTGTATTTTTCACATCAGATCATTACATCATATTTACCAGATGTCTATTATTTGGCTACTTTTTCTCTCTTGAGGTCATTTTCTTTATTCTTAAATCCTACATCCATTGACCTAATATCCATTACCTCAGGAGCAAGGCAAGATGAAGTCTATAATAAGGAAGTTTCATACTAATATTAAGTGGAATTTTACAACACTCAATAAGCTTTATAGTATAAAATCAAAGAACTTTTGAATTGCAAATGCTCTGTCTTAAGTCATTTTGTCTTGATTTCTAAAAAGGTTTGGCCTGGGTCATTAATGCCAGATACTGTAGTACTTGAGAATAGTGGCTCATTGTTAAACCTCAGTCTTTACTAAAACTAAGTTGCAGGCCAAGAGCTATTCTCCAATGGAGAGTAGTTTCTATGGAGGATTACAAGGCTTTACTCTCAAATCTTAAGGGCCTGTACTGTGATTTACCTATGAGAACTTACTAATGGCTCCAAATAGTATCCATATCAGATACTTCAATTATCATTGCATCTGTTGGATCACATGGCTTGAGTACAGAGAAGCTTGCTCAGCAGTCTGGGTTTATTACTCTTCTGGGATCCACTCAAAACTAGCAGGTTCTCAAGTCACATAGTAAATGGCTGAGAGTAACACACAAATGAGGAATTTGTTATCTCTAAAGTTCAGAGACACCCCCTAAGCATTGTGCTCTGGGATTGTGGAGGGGCCAGATGCAAGGTCTTATCCTCCATGTCAAGAGGTATCTTTAACATACCTTATACCACTGGACCCATAGACATTTCACTGAGAAAGAAGGTGTCTAAATATTTGTTGAATTATTTCCCATTCTGTAACACATAAATATCTACTGATTGGTGTAGGATAGTTGCTTCTTCTTACTCAGTAAGTCTAATCAGCATGTTATCAAAATAACAAATGATATAGAATCTTATGGAAGGGAAGGCAATCAATATTCCTGCAAACTAAATTATGCATAGGGCTAGAGAGTTGATCTATCCCTGAGGTAGTTGAGTGAAAGTGTATAGCTAGATCAATAACTGCATATCAGGTGTCATGGGGTTATGTTAATTCGTTCAAGCTATGAAACCACATCTGGTACATCAACTGGAGTCACCATCTGGTTCAGTTTATGATAACCCACTGCCATTCTCCCAATTCTGTCTTCTAAACAGGTCAAACAGACTAGTTGAATGGGGTTATGGGAATTTACTGTCCAGTGCTTAATGGTGTCACTAATCTCTACAGTCCCTCTAGGGATGTAACAACACTTTTGGTTTAGTGCTTTCCTAGGTAGAGGAAGTTCTATTGGCTTCATTTAGCTTTTTCAGCTGTAATAGCCTTCATTCTGCAGGTCCTGGAACCAATATGTTATAGCTGAAAGTGGCAAGATTAAGTGTTTTTCCCTACTGAGCATAAAAGGAGGAATCATGGGCAATTTAAATTCAGTTACAAAGAAATAAAAATGGAGCTGGGCGTGGTGGCACACGCTTGTAATCTCAGCATTTGGGGGGCTGAGACCAGAGGATCTGGGTTTGCGGCCAGCCTCAGCTACCTAGTGAGGCATTCCGCAACTTAGTGAGACTCTGTTTCAAAATAAAGAATAAAAAACAGGGCTGGGAGTGTAGCTCGGAGGTAGAATGCTACTGAGTTCAATCCCAAGTACTGCAAAAAATAATAATAATAAAATTAAATTAAAAAAAGAAATTAAAATGGTTTTACTGCTGATTGTCCATATCCTGACTATGAATTTCAGGCTGCTCTACCTTAAGCCTGTGGCATGTAGAAGGCATTCCATAAATGCTTACAATTATCATTAACCTCCCACTCCATGAATGTCAGTTGCTTTTGGTTCTTTATTTAGGAGTCTTATTCTAAAATTCTAGATTCTGTTTTTTTCCAGTGATTGCTCCTTGCTCTGAAGTTTTTCAATGATACTGTGGTTTTCTGATACCAATTGCTTGGTGTTCAACACATGCTTTGGACCCTTGTCACTGCCAATTGCTACTCCCAAGGTCCTTGTATTGGTCTATTCTGCTGCCATAAATAATACCATACACTGGATGGCTTGAACACTAGAAATTTATTTTTTCACACTTCTTCAGAAGTCCAAGATCAAAGTTCTGATCAATTTAGTTTCTGGTAAGTATGGCTTGTAGGAAGGGTTCTTCCCACTTCACTATATCCGTGCATGGCCTTTCTGTAGGGCATGCACATGGAGAGTTTTATGCAAATGGGGGCATGGAAGGAGTGCTAGCTTTCTGGTGTCTCTTCTTATAAAAACATTAAATCTATTTAATCAGGACCCCACTCTTATGACCTCATGTAACTTTACTTTCTTAGAGGTGCATAGCAACACTGGGGGTTATGCTTCAACATTTACAACATTTTCAGGGGTCCACAAACATTCAGTTTATAACAGTTGGAAACCTCTGCCAGCTACTCCATCCTTTCCTTCACTCTGAGGAGTCTCTATATTTGCTTGACTGTGACCACTTCTTTTCTATGCTAACCATTCAAGCCATCCAAAATATCCCTAACCATTGTTTTCTATTTACACAGTGTGTGTTAAGCTATTAACTCTATATTTATTTTATTTTATTTTATGCAGTACTGGGGATGGAACTTGGGGGCATTCTACCTCTGAGCTACAGCCCCAGCCCTATTTTTTATATTCTTTATTTGGATACGGGGTCTCACTAAGTTCCGGAGTGTCTCACTAAGCAGCTGAGGCTGGCCACGAACCCGGATCCTCCTGTTTCAGCCTCCCAAATGCTGGGATTACAAGCATGCGCCACCGCGCCCAGCTTTAATGCAGATTTTAGAACACATTTTTTTTTTCAAAATTATTGCAACAGATTATTGGGGGAATAGTCTTGCCTAACCTTCTTACCTGCCTCAGGAAACTGAGTAATAAGGAAGCCATCAGTAGTCTTAATTATTTTAATTTGCTTGCCCTTACTCAATCCTTTCTTTTCCATCCCTACTATTCCCTACTCTTCTTGAAATTTCTATATGCAAAGAAGAAAAAGAAGAAGAGGAGAAAAAACAGAGGAGGAGGAAGTAGATTCTCAATCATTTTTTGAGGTTAATGTTATAGGTGTAAGAACCAAATATTGAATAGAATAAATATTGTAAAGAGTAGTTTGCATAAAGTATAATAACCTGGGGAATAGGGGTAACATTTGTGTTAGTGGCAGCAGCTGCAGCTAATTCAAGCCCTTGAGAGCTGGAGCAGAGACTGACAGCAGCAGCAGAAAAACATGGAACATGAACCATTGGGCCTTGACAAGAAATGGGCAAGACCCAGCATTTGGGAGGCTGAGATGGGAGGATCTGGGTTCACGGCCAGCCTCAGCTACCTAGTGAGACACTCCACAACTTAGTGAGACCCTGTTTCAAAATACAGAATAAAAAAATAGGGCTGGGGATATAACTCGGAGGTAGAATGCCCCTGAGTTCAATCCCTGGTACCGAAAACAAAAAAAAGAAAGAAAGAAATGGGCAAGAGTTCAACGTAAAGCTTTGACTTATTCAGTAGAAATAACCTTCAAACAATGCTGTTTTGACCACTCATTTTGTAAAGTTTTATTTGAAACAGTAGTGAGAAAGCTGCTTTTGTTACATTCATGACTTCAGAATTTTAATAAATTTATAATTAGAGCAAAATCATAAAATACACACACACACACACACACACACACACACACACACACACACACACATATGTACTGGGGATTGAACCCAGGGCCATTCTACCTCTGAGCTACACCCCTGGACCTTTTTATTTTTTTGTTTGAAAACACGGTCTTGCTAGGTTGCTGAGAGTCTCACTATATTGTTAAGGCTATCCTTTAACCTGTGATCATCCTCTCAGCTTCCCAAGTATTGGGATTACAGGTGTGTGCCACGACACCTGGTTTAAACCATCAGTCTTTACTGAATATTTGCTGTACATAAACTGGAGATAGAGAGACCTACGTTGAATTCCAACTCTTTACCTTATTAGCTGGGACTCTTTGGCCAAGTCATTTAGTTCCTTCAGCCCTCATTTGCTCATATATAAAATGAGAATAATACTATTACCTAGGTTTGTGATCCATATTAAACTAGATAATGTATGTGCGGTGATTAATATAGTGTCTGGCATATAGTAAGCAATCAATAAATGTTAGCCATATATACGTGTATGTATATATTTACAATATATGTATATATGGAGATGGTCTCACTGTTACACAGGCTGGTCTGAAACTTTTGAACTCAAATGATCCTGCTGCCTCAGATTCCTGAGTAGCTAGAACTACATGTGCACACCACTGGACCTTGGCTAGAAATGTATTTTAATATTGTGGGGGGTAAAATTTAAATTTGAGACTATCTTTAATGGTGACACTTATAGTCATATAAATAAGTAACTATGAGGCAGTGTGGAAGATGGCTTAACTGAGTTATCTAAAAGCACTATAAGAAAACAAAAAAAGAAAAAATGTAATTTTATAGGAATAATGGAGAATGATTTGGAAAGTGTGTGGGTTTTTTTTTTTTTTTTTTAGTTAGAACAAAAGAAGAAGTATATCTCTCTAAGAACACGTTGACGAAAATTATTCAGGTAGAGAAATCTAGGCAAGAAATTCTAAAAATGAAAGCCGGGCGTGGTGGCGCACGGCTTGTAATCCCAGCATTTGGGAGGCTGAGACCAGAGGATCCGGGTTCACGGCCAGCCTCAGCTACCTAGTGAGGCCCTCTGCAACTTAGTGAGACCCTGTTTCAAAATAAAGAATTAAAAAATAGGGCTGGGGGTATAGCTCGGAGGTGGAATGCCCCTGAGTATGATAGCAACCACTGTGCTGATAAGGAATTTAAATCATAACTTTTGCCGAGTGTGGTGGCAC
>PVLC010036009.1:0-16018 GCA_004027655.1 Graphiurus murinus
AAGGGAAAAAAAAAAAAAAAAGAAAAGAAAAAAAAAAAAGAAGAAGAACCAAAAATCTACAAATAGCAACCCGAGACTAGAGTGATCATTCTGCTAGTTCATAAACACCGAGCTTGAATTATTTTATTTGCTCTCTCAGTTCAGGCAGAGGATTTCTCTCGCTGCTAGCTTATGTCTCTGGGCTCTCCAGGGCCTGGCTGTGTGTCTCTCTCTCTGCTTTTTTCTTTTGCAGTCTAAATGCCAGGCCTTTCCAGATGCCCTATATGCACTGGGATCCTGTGCCCTTCTGGCCCTGTCTAGTCTCAAGAAGGGCGGGTACCTGAGTCTAACCTTTGTATTGTGAACCCAGCACCCCGGGTTGTAGTTCACTTACGGATACATGGCTAGACTGCTTCAGTCTCTGTTGCACCTTCACTCACTTTTCCACCTCTGGGGCGGAGCTCAGAGGCCGACCCACGGGAGCTCGCGCTGGTCTTTCCACTGGTTCCGGGCGGTATAGATGGTTCGGTGTTATCCACCTAGGTAGTGCGTGGAGACACAGGGGTCCCCACCCCACGCCTGGGCTTTTAGCTATGCCCGCGGTGGTTTTTGCAGCTCACAGCATCAGGCTGATCTCCGTTGCTTCAGATCCCCTCTCAGTGGCCTAGCTGCTCGGTGGCGCGACTCCGGGGGCGCAGAGCGCCAGATCCCGTCTCGGGGCCTGGCTCCTCTGTGGCGCAGCTCTGGGGTGCAGGGTACCAGGGTGCAGGGCGCCGGATACCGTCTCAGGGCCTGGCTCCTCGGCGGCGCAGCTCGGGGCACAGGGCACCGGGGCACCCTGAGATTGGTCTTGAACCTGAGATCCTCCTGTCTCAGCCTCTCAAGTACTGGGATTACAGGCATGTGCCACCATGCCCAGCTTCCTGGTGTGCTTCTTGGTGACTCAGAGCCTAGAGACCCCAGTAGCCTCATAGGTTCCTTGCCCACAATGAGTACTAGTAGTCAATCGGATGTCGGCATCATTAGCATAATGAGGTATCTCCTTGGCAGTGCCAAATGGCACTTACCCTTTGTCACCTGCAGGGGCCATGGTAGGTAGACAGATCCCACACTGCATGGGCAGCCTCCAGGGAGTCTCCATAGAAGTCACAGCAACTACCTGAGTGCTCTGGCTGCTCCAGACAGGCCCTGTTTGCTTGACCCCAGGACCAAGGAAGTCAGTGTCACACTGATGACCTGTATCCACAGCTCAGAGCACCATGTGATGCTCTGAGCTATGACTCTCATGGCCTGTGAAGTGTTTTTCCTTTATGTCTCTGGAGGAAAAGATCTGTTCATAGCAGTCCAGGTGCTGCATAGCTTGGGGAAAGGGAGGGTGTTCCCTATATAACTTCCATATAGCTGAGTGCTGTGGAGCATGCCTGTGATCCCAGTACTTGGCAGGCTGAGGCAGGAGGATTGCAAGTTTGAAGCCAGCATTGACAACTTAGTGAAACTCTGTCTCGAAAAGAAAAAAGTAATTTAATTGCCATGTGATGTCAAATAGGCAGTGGCTGTTCTCCTCCAAAGATCAACAGAAGTTTGTTGGGCCACAACCTCAGGGAGTCATCCATAAGTGATTCCAGAGAAGACACACCATCCAGAACTTTCTATGATGATGAAAATGTTCTGTGTCTGCACTGTCTCTTATGGTAGCCCTGAGACCACTGCCACTGAGCCTTGTACAGCGGAGGAGTACAAGGCTCTCTCTCTCTCTCTCTGATACTGGGGATTGAACCCAGGAGCATTCTACCTCTGAGCTGCCTAGCCGTCTTTCTTTCTTTCTCTGTCTTTCTTTCTTTCTTTATTTTTTGAAACAGGGTCTCACACCGGGCATGATAGCACACACTTATAATCGCAGTACTTGGGAGGCTGAGACAGGAGGATCGCAGGTTTGCGGCCAGCCTCAACTATTTAGTGAGGCCCTCCCCGCAATTTAGTGAGACCCTGTTTCAAAATAAAGAATAAAAAAAATAGGGTTGGGGGTGTAGCTTGGAGGTAGAATGCCCCTGGATTTAACCCCCAGTTCTGCAAAACAAACAAAGAACAACAACAACAACAACAAAAAAAAAACAAAAAACCAAAAACAGGTTCTTATTAAGTTGCAGAGGGCCTCACTAAGTTCCTGAGGCTGGCTGTGAACCTGTGATCCTCCTGCCTCAGCCTCCCAAGTAGTGGGATCACAGATATGCACCACCGTGCCTAGTTTCATCATCATTATTTTAAAGTTAGATAGTTACGTGTGACTAGGAGCTCCTTTACTGAATAGCGGCAAGAGTAGAACCAAAGCTTGGAATGTGAAACCTCAAAATCACTTCATCCTCATTATAAGATCTTCCTGGGACATATTCCTTTCAGTTTACCTGGAAAAGTTGATTATAACACAGCTTCGGACATTCTCCTAGATAATCAATAAAAATACAAAGATTCTCATAAAAGTTTCTCAGATTCACACTTCTCTAGCCGGAGACATACCCGTTTATGCAGCTGTTTGATTTCCTTTCTCGAAGTCTATTCATTTTTCATGATTAAATAGCCTTCAAGCTCTGTCCCCAATTTCTCTACTTCTATCGCATCCCATTGTGACACATTTAAGCCTGTGGTTTGAAATCTTTTCAACTGTTTCTGAATACCGAAGTAAATCACACTCATGGGTTCCCAGGCCAGCTTATCCTAAATGAATATATTAGGTGGGCACGATCACTCCATTTACAAACCCCAATGTTGTGTCCTCAGCTGTTGACTCTTGTTTGCTGTGTTTAGCGATGTTAACCTTCATTGTGAATCCCACTTCCTTGCAGAGGGTGCATGAGCTCTCATTCTTCTGGGCCCCTTGGGAACCCAATTTATACAGAGGAGTCCTTTGCAATCCTCCAAGTCACTGGCACAGCAGCTACCTCTGATGCAAGACACATTTTTTTTTTTTTTTTTTTTGCGGTACTGGGGATTGAACTCAGGGGCATTCTACCTCCAAGCTATATCCCCAGTCCTATTTTTTATTCTTTATTTTGAAACTGAGTCTCACTAAGTTGCGGAGTGCCTCACTAGGTAGCTGAGGCTGGCCACGAACCCAGATCCTCCGGTCTCAGCCTCCCGAATGCTGGGATTACAAGCGTGCACCACCACGCCTGGCTGCAAGACACATTTTTGCCAATGGTTGCCTGTTTTTTGTTCATTCATTTGTTTGTTTTTTTCCTGTGAGTCTTTTTTTCTTTTGTTTCTTTTTTCTTTTGGTTTTGGAGGATGAACCCAGGGGCATCCTTCCTCCAAGCTACACACCCAGACCTCTCCCCACTTTAAAAAAATTTTTTGAAACAGGTTCTCACTAGGTTTTTGAGGTTGGACTCAAACCTACAATCCTCCAGTCTCAGCTTCCCAAGTACTGGGATTACAGGCATATGCCACTGTCCCAGGCTTTGCCTGTCTTTCTTTTCTTTTTTTCATTGTTGAGGCTCTCAGGTAAGTGACATACTTGATCAGGCCCAACATGTTTGACCAAGAACTTCCTGAGAGTAGAGCACTCTTTGATCCAGCCCCTCTGATTTCCCCACCTCAGGGCCCATTTTAGGAATAGGAACCTCCCTTGTATCCTCTTTGTGAGCGTGCTAGCAAGACTGTCATTTGTCAGACTTCTCAACTCAGCAGGAAGCAGTAAAATGTAACAGTTAATTAATGGCTTCTGGAGCTAGCTGCCAAGGGTCCGAACCTCATTTCTCTTACTTACCACCAGGGTAGCGTTGGGCAAGTTATTTCCTCTGTCAACTAGGAGTAATTATAGCCCATTTCCACAGGATCCTTATAAGGTTAAAGCAGGTTGGTTTTATAAAGCATTTATTTACAGCAGTACTTGCCGCAGAGTTAGTGCTATGTAAGTCTGAGCCACTTTTATTACCATAAGCAGAGCCCCTCCCACACACACATTGGTTTATTTGACAAACTCCTGGCAGTTTTTTTTTTCTTCCTCTTTGGAAGTCACTCAGGAGGCACCCTTTAAAGCCTTCTTCTGCTGCTTCATTTCTAGATTTCGCCAAATTTGTCATACATTCCAACCTCCTCCGCTGGCCTCACTTGGATTCCCCTACTTGCTTCCAGTTAACCAGCAGGAGGATTTCCCCATCTCTGGGAATTTTGTCTGTTTCTCATTTTGGTGCATTGTCTATTTCCACATCTCTGGTAATCTTATCTATTTCCCTCATTTCCAATGACATACTTTAAAAGTTGTAACTTTATAAATGTCTACCTTCATACTCTCATTCTAAAACAGACTAAGTGATACCATTTTCTCCCAATTCAGACCCCTGGAATCCTCCCTTTTCCCTTTTTCCTTTTCCTCCTAGCTCCTAGACTTCCCTTTAGGAGTGCCTGGGTGGTTATGGGCTCTGAGAAACTGCTGTTCTCAGAGGTTCCGTAGAGTTCCCCCAAGAGGGCAGGACTTGAGGGAGAGCTGGAAAGGTGTAGACATTACAAAGACCAATGCACTTTATTGATAAGGCAACAGCATTATACAGGGCAGAGAGTCCAGAAGCCAGGAGGGGTTGCAGGGTGGGGGGTTTCTCCTGATTCACATTAAGACAGATGATGAGTGTCCTTCCTCCTCCTTCTGATGGGTCTGTGGGGTTATAGCCCAGGGAAGGAAGGAAGGGGTTCAAGATGTAGACTTGCCCTGTCTAAATCTGGGTCAGCTGCAAAGGGAATGGTAAAAGGGGTGTCAGCTCAAGCATGGGGTAGTGAAAGGAACGCTGGATCATGAGTCCAAGTTTTCGCCGAGTCCTGACACCACTTCTAACTAGTTCTTTGAGCATGGGTAAGCCATGCTCTGTCGGTTTCCTTTAACAAGGGATTGAACTAGCTTAGCTATTTTCAAGCTTTTCCTCCCTCTGAATAGCAAGTGAGAGTGATGTGTTCTGCCGCTAAAGTCAAAGGTCTTGGACCCTTGTACAATAATAACAACAATGAAAATCATTAATATACAGTATTTTTACAACGTTCCCCCCATAAATAGCTCTGAATCAATGGTGCCCACTACCCTCAACGTTAGGACGTAGTACAAATGGAGTCTGAATCTGAAAATAACTCATCTAACACACCTGAGATGAAGCCATGTGTACTCTATTCTGCAGTACAGAACAGGGCTTTCGGATGCCCTTTCACCTGAAGGAGTCTGAGCAACGCAGGGCCAGGCAGGCAGACACTGACAGCTCTTGCAATGTGGAGTCTGCTTCCTCCCAGTTCTCAGGGAATAACAGATGGGGGTGGAGGGGCTCGTCTTCTGGGGGTTCAGGTGGCCGTGTTCCCATTGACCTTACCTCCCTGTTGACACCTCAAATGTGGTAGTGTGCCCCTCACTCAAGCAGGCATCTCAAGGACCCTGCACAAGTGCCCTGGAGAAAGCCCCTCTGCACAGGCCCCACTCAGCAAGGCACCCAGCCTGGGGTAAGCAGCCCGAGGCCTCCCACCTCCTGGGCTGGACTGCCAACAGGAGGAGATGGGGTTTGAAGTTTTGCTCCCCACTCTGCAGGGTCCCTTTAACCTCAGGGTGGTGGAGTGACAATAAGAAGGGAACCAGCCCCACATCACTCTACTCCTACCCCATGTTCCCCCCTCCACCCAAGCCCCAAGGTGTGGAGAGCTGGCACCGGCCGCTATGCCCAGAGAGCAGTCTTGGAACTTCATGTGGGCAGCTAAAAGTCCTTCCCCTTCCCTCTTGCCCTGCCAGGTGGAAAAGGTGTGGCCCCCCCACAGGTAAGGGGAGGCTCTGCTGCTCAGGACTGGGCCGACTCCTTGCTACCCTTGGTGATCAGAGGGCCACCAGAGGGCCAAGGCGGAGCGCCAGCTCCCCAGTGGGAGGAAAGGCACTGGCAGGACGAGGAGTGGGGCGGGGGGCTGGAAGGAGGGCTCTTCTTCAACCAACCCCTTACTCAGGCCCAGGAGCTCTGGGCTTTGTGACAGGGATAGCCTGGGGCCACCATTCACTGCCCTTTCAGGAGGCTGGCTTTGTCTGTTCTCCTGAGCCCTATGTTCTACCCTCCTGGGGCTCTCAGTGGGCAGGTTCTGAGCTAGTGGCTCCAGAAATGGAGAGGATGCCCACAGTCCCAGAGCTAGCTGTTGCCATGGCAAACAGATAGAGGTGGGCACTGCAGGCTGGCTGGGTGGGGTTGTGACCTTAGTCATCTTGGGTTTGGTCATTCTTGGCAGTGAGTGTCCTAGGCAGGCCAGGAGTGGGAAGGCAGAGGGAGGAAACCTCATTGTGGCCCGCTGTCCTGGGGCAGAATAGGACAGACAGGGAGCAGGAGAGAGGGTGGGATGGGGATTGTGGGCAGGCCATGCATTCTGGGTGGGCAGGGGAGGGGATCCCTACCGGGCTCTGGACCTTGGGCCTGGGATGGGGGAGGTACAGGTGTCACTGTCCCTGAGCAGTGGGCTCATTTCTCCTGCCTGCCTTCCCTGGGCACTAACAGCGGCCATATAGGGGTTTGGGGGCATCCTAGGGTAAGGCCCTGCCTCTAGCATCTACCCTCTGCCCTGACTTGAGTTTCTTTGTCAAATAAACAGCAACCCCTCATGACTGAGATCTCAAAGGACTGAGGGCTGCAGGTGGCCTGCAGGAAAGGGGGGCCTGGTGTCAGGCAGGGCAGGAGAGAGGATGGGCCAGGAGGAGAGGGGAGATGGCAGAGGAGGGGCTAGACTCCTGAAGGGGTGGGAGGGGCTGCTGGGGCCCTGCCAGCCTGGGGAGCAGCCCCACCTTGGCGCCGCGGCAGGCCACCCTGGTCAGGAGATCTCATTGCCAAACACCTCAAGCACAAGGGGCGTGAGTTTCATGCTGCTCTCGGGCTGGAAGGAGAGAGAGCGGTACTGCTTGGAGTGCTCCTCGTTGAGGCTGCGCAGGTCGGCCAGCTTCTGGATCATCTTGGCGTAGAGCAGGTGGCTGCCTGGGGGTGGGTGGCGGCAGCGGATGTAGGTCTGCAGCGTGTTGGACAGGCGGTCCTGGATGGCCTCGATCAGCTTGGCATCCCGCACCCCAGGTCGGTCTGCAGCACAGAAAGAGAAAACACAGGGTCTTAAGTGGGGTCCTCAGTACTCAATGTCACCATCACCCATCCATGTAGATGCCCAGCCTCAGCACCCCCGGGCACCCCGTGTGACTGCTGACCCCTGACACCACTGCATTTAGGACCAAGTCCTTTCCTGGGCCCCTGTGGCCACCTCGCCTCACTCCCTCTCCCTCTGCTGTGCTCACATCAGTGTCCAGATGCGCCTGGACACTGGCCTTCACTTTGGTGTTCCCTTTGCTTGGAACTCAGCTCTCCTATCTTTGCCCGAGTCTGACTGATCTTGTGGGTAGCAGCTTAAAAGACCCTCCTCTCGAGGGCCATTTTTGGTAGCCTGCCACCTCCACGCCCCAGACTCCAGCAGGTTCCCTCCTGCTGTTATAACCTGTTATTGGATCACATATATCTTTATTTCCAAAACTCTCATCATGTTTAGAATTAGTTGTTAAAAAGCATTTTAGCCGGGTATGGTGGCACACCTGTAATCCCAGTACTTGAAGGCCAAGACAGGAGGATCACACTTTGGAGGCCATCCTCAGCAATTGAATGAGACCCTCAACCTAGTGAGTCCTTGTTTCAAAATAAAAAATAAGCTGGGCGTGGCGGTGCACGCTTGTAATTCCAGTACTTGGGAGGCTGAGACAGGAGGATCACAGGTTCAAGGACAACCTCAGCAAGTAGTGAGACTCTCATCAACCTAGTGAGATCCTGTTTCCAAATAAAAATATATTAGCTTGGTGTAGCTTCGAGGTAGAATGCCCCTGGGTTCAATCCCCAGTACCACATACACACACAAAAAGAGCTGAGGATGTAACTCAGAGGTGGAATGCTCCTGGGTTCAATCCCCCAAACACACACACACACACACACACACACACACACACACACACACACACACACAGCATCTCTTTAATGTCTCTGCCTAAGCTTCATGGGAGACAAGTCTATGTCCTGTTTGCTGCTGAATTGGCAGGTGCTCAATAAGCTATTGCTAGTATATGAATGAATGAGAATGAAATGCCAGCTGAGCAGGGGGAGGGGAGACCACACCCTCCTGGGGCCTCAGCACAGGGAAGCCTCGCTAGGCAGAGACCACCAGCCTGTCCTCTGAATGCAGTCCTGGCAGAGGCAGGGCTGCCCCCCTTGGGCTTCATCACCAATATGACATCCCAAGGCCACCACAAGAACTTTCTTCTCAGCCTTTTCTCCCTCTTCCCACTCCAAACAAATAGGAGAGGTTAGCCAGGCGTGGTGGTGCACGCTTGTAATACCAGTACTTGGGAGGCTGAGACCGGAGGATCTGGGTTCACGGCCAGTCTCAGCTACTTAGTGAGGCCCTCCACAGCTTAATGAGACCCTGTTTCAAAATAAAGACTAAAAATAGGGCTGGGGATGTAGCTCTGAGGTAGAATGCCCCTGGGTTCAATCCCCAGTACCACACACACACACACACACACACACACACACACACACACACAAAAGGAGAGGTCAAGGGTCAAAGCATACTGCCTCCAAAATCAGCCAGCTGTTTAGGTAGAACCATCCACCCATATCCAGGGTTTTGTGCCCTGTCTCTGAGGAATCTCAAATGACAGAAAAGTTCATCCCAGTTCACCCAAGAAGAGAGCCCAAGTAACCCAGGCCAATCTGTGGCATGAGCGACCCTGTTTATCTGGGTATCTGGTTCCTCAGAATCCTGTGAATCACCTATAGCCTCTAGAAGGTGAAGCCACAGGCAGTGAGGGACTCTTCAACACACACACACACACACACACACACACACACACACACTATTTGCCTCTCCTTTTGCTTACTTCTCTCTCCAGATTGCCCTGCTGGCCCTCGGCAGGTCCATCATACCTCCCACTTTCCTGAGTTCCTGCTGGGCTCCATACCTGGGGAGACTATGCAGATAGCCATAAGCAGGACATGCTCCTCCTCATGCAGGTTCAGCTTCTTCAGCCCCACCTGGAACTTGATGAGGGGCTCAATCAGCTCCAGCGTGTGCCCAGCTAGGAGAGAGAATGGCCAGGTGCTGAAGTAGGGCTGAGGAGCCACCACCCCATCTCAAACCCTGACCCTTGCCCTTCTCTCCCTGTGTTGCCTCACCCCCTTCCAGGTGCCGATTGGGACCCCAGACCCTCGGTGGGTCCAGACGTACCTTTAGACACATCGTTAATGTCGTACTTGTAGTCAAGGCTGCCACAGTTCCAGGACATGTCCTCCATGGTGAAGGACTGGTTGGAGCGCAGCATGATGACCTCGATGGCGCTCGTTTTCAGCAGCACGATCTGGTCATCAGAGGTGAGGTCTCTGTCGGGGAGAGAAGAGGAGGAGGTCAGGCTTCAGGCTACCAGTTAAGGCTGTCAAGTCACACAAGTCAAGTCCAGTGTTTTGGCAGGCGTGCAGTTGCCCGGTGACCTATGCATGTTTTGGGTCCTCCGTCCAGGAGTTTGTAGCCTTGTTGGAAAGGATAATGTGGCTCTTTGCCTAGGTGTGGGAAAAGGGGAATTTGATACTTGCACCAAGTATCAAGGGGCGGAGGATAAAAGAAACAAAAGAAAGGAGGGACTATAGCTTTCAATATAAAAACTCCATGTGCACTCTGAATGCCTGTGTTCCTCCACACCTGAATTCTTAAAAGGTCCAGTATATCTTAGAGCACTGTAAATCCAGTGAGTTGGTGCATTGCAGAATATACATTACAGAATGTATGTTAGGCTGATCAAAAAGTCTAGAGAAAGACATTGTTCAAAGCCCAATGATATGGGTACAGTCTCAGTGCCATCCATCAACCAGATAATGTCGGCCTGAAGATGCTGGGACGATCCAGACCACCATCCCTGCGCTGCAGACTGACACCACCCCATGTACCTCTCACGATCACCATCTGCCCACACCGTTTGTTCGCCATAAAGAAGAGCTCTGCTCCCCCAGAGTTGCGCCTCTCTACCTCTGTGTCTCTCTACCTCTTTCACTTCTCTCTCTCTCTCTCTCTCTCTCTCTCTCTCTCTCTCTCTCTCTTCCTGTCAGGAAATGGCCTGCATTCTTTTGAATGCACATTTTTGTTTTCCCTTAAATAAGCCTGTCTGTAGCTCTACTCTCTGTTTTCCAACCCCTATCCAGGCTATGACAGATAAGAGTATTCCTTGAGGGAGAACAACTCAAGACTGATCATGTGCCAAGGTGAGAAGTGAAGTAACTCAGTTACTAAGACAAGGAAAATGTCATTAAGCAGCCAGAGCTATTAGGGACAGGAAGGGAGAGCCCAAGGAAGCTCCTGTGTGGTGACATGAATAGAGTGGTCTGCAAATGACATGGCTTGAGTCATCTTCAACAACTCCTGTGTTTTTTCCCCCCTCTCCTTCTTCCTCTCCACCAGTTTTTTTTTTTTTTTTTTTTTTTTTGCGGTACTAGGGATTGAACTCAGGGGCATTCTACCTCCGAGCTACACCCCCAGCCCTATTTTTTATTCTTTATTTCGAAACAAGGTCTCACTAAGTTACGGAGCGCCTCACTAGGTAGCTGAGGCTGGCCGCGAATCCGGATCCTCCCGAATGCTGGGATTACAAGCGTGTGCCACCACGCCCAGCTTTCCACCAGTCTTCTTAGTAGTAAGTTCAGCAAACTCTGTCTCCAGGCCCTCTCCCAAGCTCTTCACCTTATTCCTACTTTTTTTTGGAACTGGGGATTGAACCCTGGGGCATTCTACCTCTGAGCTACACCCCCATCCCTATGTTTTATTCTTTATTTTGAAACAGGGTCTCACTAGGTTGTAGAGGACCTCACTAAGTAGCTGAGGCTGGCTAGGAACCTGTGATCCTTCTGTCTCAGCCTCCCAAGTATTGGGATTACAACCATGTGCCACCATGCCTGGTACCTTATTCCTACTCTTTAGGACTGGTCTGGGTCATTTTTTACAATAGCCAATCATTAAAGTCCTGCATTCAAGTCTTTTGGGTTTCTCATTCATCTTTCCTACTGCTGTTACAGATAAATGTCACTCTTGGACCCAGAAATCCTCACTGACTGTCAAATACTGTAGGATCATGCCCATGCTCTATAACTGGTCTCCATCCTGTCTTTCCAGCTCCCCTTCCCATCTCAAACTGCACCAGCCCTCTGCTACAACATCATTGGGCTGTTCTGCATTCAGATGCTGCGTTCTCACACCCCCATGCCTTTAAGCTGCAGCACCAGCCAGGAACACCCTTCTTCTAGTGCTCCATCTCATCTTTCTGATCCCGAATCCAGTGTGACCTCCCCTGGAGCCCCTCCCCAGACTCTCCAAATCTCTTTGGCAGAATTAGAGCCCGCTTGCTCAGTCTTTCTTTCTTTCTTTCTTTCTTTCTTTCTTTCTTTCTTTCTTTCTTTCTTTCTTTCTTTCTATCTCCTCCTCCTCTTCCTCCTCCTCCTTTTCCTCCTCCTCCTCTTCCTCCTCTTCTTCTGGTACTGGAGATTAACCCAAGGGCATCCTACCTCCAAGCTATACCCCCAGCCCTATTTTAGTTTTTATTTTGAAACGGGGTCTGGCTAAGTTGCTGAGGCTGGCCTTAAACCTGTGACCCTCCTGTCTCAGCTTCCAAAGTACTGGGATTACAGTGTGCACCACCGCTCCTGGTTGAGCCATTTCATTGTGACCTACTGCAGATTGCTGTGCTCTTACTGTGCCCTTTCCCCTTCAGCTCTGTTCTTTATATGTTTGTAAGTTACTTGAGGACCAATACCACCATACTGTTGTCCATATACTGATCATTGAGCCCTGGGTCCAAAGGATTGATACATATATGCCGATGTGATGAGAGCCCAGTGACTGTTTCCACTATTGTGAGTCATGAGGTGGGCTTGTCTGAACAATGGCAAAGAAAAAGCAGGGCCCATAGACCCACTTGCTTTCGGCTTTTCCTCGCTTTCTCTTCCTGACTGTTCATTTCTTCCTGGATATCATGTAAATAGGCTGTCATCTTCTCCGTGGCTGTTCTTTGGCATGTAAATATAGGAAGCTGATATTAACTGGCGGAAGTTCTGGATCCACAGGTGACAGATGATGGGGAAGGAAAAGGTTTGCTTGATTAGGATGGCCAGTGAAAGGTCTGTATTAGAAAAAACACGAAGTGCAGGAGTGGGAAGGCCTGCTTTAGAGGCTGTGCCGGGTAATTCCTCCTCCAGCAGCTTGAAGGCTGGCTCTTACACAGCCTCTGCAGGTTCTCCTGTTGCCAGGGAGCTAGAGGCTTCTGGATCCAGTCATGAGGCTGTCAGACAGATCCTGCGTTCATGGCCTCTTCTTTCATTGAACTACAACCCACAGGATGACACACTCATCCATTGCTTATAGTTTTGTACTCTGCAGGCACACAAAATCAGACTTCTTCATTAGCCATGAGACCTCCCTTTAACGACGCTAGTGGAGAAAACCCTTTTTTAAGGGAAACTATCATAGCTAGGTGTGGTGGCACATAGCTATCGTGGCATGTTTTGGTTGCTTCCAATTTTTGCTCTCATAGGTCATTTTGTGAGGAACATTTTTGTACAGAACCTTTTGTTCGATGCCCCACTCAGAATGGATGGTCACAAGAGAACAAACATCCCCTGAGTTCTTGGTCAGAGAGCTTCAGTGGGTTTACTGCTTACATGCTCCTGCTGTTAAGCAAAACACTGCCGCTCACAGCCAGGAAAGGCAGGGGCTTTCTTTCTTTCTTTTTTTTTGGTACTGGAGATTGAACTCAGGGGCATTCTACCTCCAAGCTACACCCCCAGCCCTATTTTTTATTCTTTATTTTGAAACAGGGTCTCACTAAGTTGCGGAGGGCCTCACTAAGTAGCTGAAGCTGGCTGGGAACCTGGATCCTCCAGTCTCAGCCTCCCAGGTACTGGGATTACAAGCATGCACTACCATGCCCAGCTAGCAGGGGCTTTCTAAGTGCTGCTCCTAGCCAGAACTGTGGATGATGGTGGGTTGGAGCAGAAGTGGAGTTAAAGGAAACAAGTAAGAAGGCTATGCTGCTAGTACACGTGCCCGCTCAGGCTCCATGCCTCCTCCTTGACCTGTGTGATATCTATACTCTTGTTCATCTTCACACCATGGCCACCTCTGGGTACCTCCTGAGACATGCCCTGGAATTGTGTTGCTGTTTTGTCTCCACCCTGCCCCCCAGTCCAGCCCTCCTCACCCACCTGTGTTCCCACGGTAGCTCTAGCAGGTTTCCAGCAGAGCTCTTATCTCTTTGCAGCAATTGTTCACATGCCTATCTCTTCCATCAGACACTGAATCCCTGAAGGGCAGGGACTGTGTCCTAGTCAACTTTTATCCCTCACAGTTTACATAAGAAAGTTGTTTGTTGGAGGGATGAATACATGCATGTGGAGGAAAGGACATAGGATGAAGGAAGCACACACCCCTCAGGTCTTTGACGCAGGAAGGAGTCCTGGAAATGGAAGTGGCAGGGAGGTCTAAGACACTGAGCCCACAGAGCTGGACTCCAGCTGATGTGGCTGGTCCCTTGTGCACTCCACTTGGCCATGGAACCTGGAGGTACTTGGTCCTCACATCCAAGGCTGCTCCTGGCCATTTCGAAAGATGCTCTGGACATTACCTTCTCTATGCATTTCTTTGGCGGCACCAACAAACAGGGATATTTGTGGGGTGAGTCTGAGAGGATAAAGGGAAGGAGGTAGGAGGAAGGAGCTGGGCCAAGGTCGCACTGCAGGGCCGCTCACGCCCAGAACAGCCTATTCAGTCCCACCCCATGTTGGTCCCATGCCTGAGCTGGAGTCTCATCTGTCCCTCTCCCCTCACCCACACAGAAGTCTCATCCTCCCTTCCCCACACCTGCCACACCTGCCTACAGTCAGGAAGATCAAAGCCAGCAGGACGCAGCCACTATTCTTCCACTTCTTGGGAAGAGTCCTCCTTATTGTGGAAGTCAGCAGAACCAGAGAGTTGCTGGGCTGGCCCCACCTGGCTTCTGGATGTAGCTCCCATCCAGGCTCAGCTTCCCCTCCATCTGGTCATGGGGTGTCCACATCACTGTTCCCCCAGGAGCTCTTATCAAGGCCAGCTCCATTTTTATTGGGAAAAAATTCTGCTCTGAGACTTCTCAAGTCATGCTGAAGAGAAAAGCCAACCCAGAATGTCAGGATCAAATTAACCCATTTCATGTCCACAGCTGGGCAGCTCTGCAACCTGCTCAGATGTCCCTCATGTTAGCCATGACTGCAGACTAAACTAGTTAACCCTGGGGAAATGAGACTTGTAAGGAAAGGGAGAGGGCAGACCAGCTCAGGCTGGGGGAGGGAAATCCGAGGGGAAAGTAAAGATGGAGGCCAAGACCATCAAGAAAAACAGAGGCTAGAGATGTTTAGTTAGTAAAGGGGTGGTGTTGGGTGATCTAGTTTAAGAAGGAACTTCCTTTTTGGGACAATTTTCTCTTGTGTGTCATCCTAGCCACCATGTAGAATCAGCGAACTTTAGCATCTGAAGAGAGCCTCAGGCCATGTCTGTCTACCTCCCCACTAGGAAAGGGGAAGATGAAGCCCATGTAGGTGAGGATTGCTCCTCAGAAGTAGGATGGAAGCCAGGTGCTTCTGTGCAGACTTCGGCACCTTGAAGTGTTTTTTACCCTGGCTATTTACACAAAACAAGACTTTGGAAGACACAGAGTTTGCAAACGGTAACATAAAGAATGGAGGAGGGAGTTGGAACTTGCGCTCAATGGAATGTGTTCTCAGTTCCAACGAAAGGCTCCAGAGGGTAAACCCAGGCCTAGCACAATGCGGGGCTCAGTAGACTCAGTCACTTGTTCCTGCCTGGCTGCCAGGGTAGCCCTCGCTCCTAGTGCTGCAACCAAAACGTGCAATGTGGTAAGAGTGTCTCAACATTGTTCGATGTCTCTCCTTCACAATTTTACCATTAGTTACCAATATGGAAAATTGCAGGGAAAGAGCATCAGAGGATTTCTAGTATTTGGGTTGGTGAGAGGCACAAGATAACACAGAGCCAGTTGTCTCAGGACAGAAACATCCTGAGAAGTGCTGACACACCTGGCTTCTATCCTATTTCGGAGGAGCGACCCGCATCGGCACATTGCCGTCATCTAGCTGTTAACACGATAGTTTAGACAATAACTGAGTGGTAGCTTCCTTATACAGCAGAGAGATCCATGAAACAATAAATGGCAACTTATTCTAGTTTCCATCCAGAACTGGGCAGCATTAAAGCACCTCCTAACTCCCAGGATCCCAGCAGTGGACCTGGGAGCATCCACATCTAGGAAGCCTACTGCCTTTTCTGCAATGACTATGGCTATTGCCATTGAGATGATAACAATGTTGTTTGATACAGATTTCTTTCTTTCTATTCCCCAAGCACATGATATATATATTTTTTGGCAAACTACTCAATGAAGTTTTGGAAAGAGTGAAGATAAAAATATACATAAATATAGACATCACTATTTTCCAACATGTCTATTAAATGACAACATTATTGCTTTGAGAATATTTACTACAGCATAATATTGAAATATAAGTAGTATAAGCCACTATTAATAAAACATTGGGATGGATTAGTGAAGTTTTTGTGAATGAATTTATAAAGGTAGATCTTTAGTTCACTAGAACTCCTTATTTAAAAAAAGAACTCAGCCGGGTGTGGTGGCGTACGATTGTAATCCTAGCATTCGGGAGGCTGAGACCAGAGGATCCAGACTCGCGGCCAGCCTCAGCTACCTAGTGAGGCACTCCGCAACTTAGTGAGACTCGATTTCAAAATATAAAGAATAAAAAATAGGGCTGGGGGTATAGCTTGGAGGTACAACGCCCCTGAGTTCAATCCCCAGTTTATAAAAAATTAAAAAATTTTAAAAAAAATTAAAAAAAAGAACTCCTAGCTGGGCGTGGTGGCGCATGCTTGTAATCCCAGCATTTGGGAGGCTGAGACCGGAGGATCCGGG
>PVLC010036010.1:0-13435 GCA_004027655.1 Graphiurus murinus
AAAGGGAGAATGTACTGAATTAGTTATAAGTTGTGATTCTCATCATGGAGTACTGCAGCAGGAGAAACAGGCATATTTTCTTCACAAACAGCCAGAAATGGAGTTGCCTAGAGACAGTTTATTTTGCACTGGCTTTTTCTTTCCCCTTTTTTGAGAAGGGAAACAAAATTTGATAGAAAGTATATGGAATTAAAATGGTGTATGAATGATCTGGGAACCCCGTCTATGCTTTATAAACCATTTTGCTTTAAGATTGGTTTTTATTTCCGTTTGGTAATCTCTGTTTTCCATTTGTGTTTTAGTATAATTTGTTTGAAAATTATAATTTGACTTTGAAGGTGAAAAGTGAAGACATTTTGGAAATAATACCCCATTATTAGATTTGTATTTTAATCTTCAGACTAATTTTGTATAAGTGAACTAAAATTTCTGCTTCAATTCTCTTTCCTATAAAGTGAGGAAATCGAAGTGGATAAATTTCAAGGTCCTTCCAGCTCTAGGATCTTAGAATTTCCTTCTCTGTGGAGGACTTGAGAGTTCTTTGGACTGTCTTTGTGGGGTGATGTTCTGATTGATTGTTGTGAGTATGGAGGAAGTATTAGACTCCATCTCATTGTGGCTCTCTTTGCTCTTATCCATTGGCTGCATTCATAACTGGTCAGTAGATGCACAGGGAAAATCTTTGTTTACAACACAGATCAGGAGCCTGTGAATAAACAAGCATAAATAAACAAGCACAAACTGTCTTTCTTTGAAACAGCAGCTCACATTGAATACTAAGTTGGTAGATTATAGCATTTTCTTTGTATAACAGATAAGGTTTCATTACAAAAGAAAGGTATTGGGTAGCACTGTCAACCTTCCCTTTATTATTATTATTATTATTTTTTTTTTTTTTTTTTGCGGTACTGGGGATAGAACCCAGGGGCATTCTACCTCTGAGTTACACTGCCAGCCCTATGTATTCTTTATTTTGAAACAGGATCTCACTAAGTCGCGGAGGGCCTAAGTAGCTGAGGCTGGCCATGAACCCAGATCCTCCAATCTTGGCCTCCCAAATACTGAGATTACAAACATGTGCCACCACGCCCAGCCAATTTGCTTCATTTTAATATTGAAAAATTAGGTGTTAGGAATAGGAGCTCAGTAGTAAAATGCTCCTGGGTTTGATCCCCAGTTCCCCACCCCAAATATATGTATATATGTACATGTATATATGTATATGTATATATGTATATATACTATATATATGTGTATATGTATATAGCAGTCATCTACTTTCAGATTTAGCAATCCCAGTTGATTTAATGTCTTATTCTATATATATATATTTTTTGGTACTGGGGATTGAACCTGGGGGCATTCTACCTGTAAGGTACACCCCCAGCCCTGTTTATTTTTTATTTTGAAACAAGGTCTCACTAATTTGTTAAAGTAGGCCTCAAACTTATGGTCCTCCTGTCTCAGCTTCCCAAGTACTAAGATTACAGGCTTGTGCCACCATGGCAGGCTACATTAAAGACTATTCTAAAGATAGACCTCTTAGAAGTTCTCTCTACAATATTATCGGGTAGTATTTTCTTTTAATATTGTCAAGAATGTTATTTATACATATTGGAAGATGCATTTCAGTCTAAAATCCACAAGTCATTAAATTGAACTAGTGTCCTCTGCTTTCTCAAGTCTAGAAATTAGACAGTAGTCAGTGTATGTATTTTAAAATCAAGTTAGGAGCACATATATATTCCTAATTGATCAATTTAAGTATTCTCTGGTAAGAACTTTATAGAAGACGGGTGTGTGTTTGTGAAAGTTATGAATATCTAAATCTTTAGTTTGGGAGTCAGCAAACATTTTCTGCAAAGGACTAAATAGTAAAGTATTTCAGGACTTATGGTCTTTGTGATAACTACTCAACTTTGCCTAGATAGCACAAAAGTAGCCAATATGAAATGGAACCAGTGTAGGTGTAAATAAAAAAAACCCTTATTTATTAAATCAGACAGTGGGCTGGATTTGGCACATAGCCAGAGTTTACTAGTCTCTGCTTTGGTTTATCAGTGCTGCCTTGCTTTTAAAATATATGCAGAGAGGACGGTTCAGAAAGGAGTTACTGCTGACATTTTTATTTAAGTTTTATAAATTGTATTTGTTACACCAGTTTAAATTTAACCTTTTAGTCATAAATTAAAAGGTATTTTTACAGTATTGGAGTATTGGGAATTCTCAGCAATATAGATTAATTCTATATACCTGTTAAATTATTTCATCAGTGCTTTTTGATCCTGTGAAAGAGGCCTCATCTTTCTGTTGAATTATAATTAGTTTAATAATGAAAGTGCTTAATAGGCATCCTTTGAGAATGTTCATTGATGGGTTATATTACTGAAGTATTCAGCTTGTTTGAGAGCCTTACTTCCTGATTTTAATTAAAAATATATTTGTATTTGTATCTTTTTCTTAATATTTTAATTAGTGTGTAGATATATATAGACAGATATTAGATACCTTAAAATATAAGTGGAGCCGGGCGTGGTGGCACATGCCTGTAATCCCAGTACTTGGGAGGCTGGGACAGAAGGATTGCAGGTTTGAGGCTAGCCTCAGTAATTTAGCAAGGCCTTTAGCAACTTTGTGAGATCCTGTTTCAAGCTAAAGCATAATAAAAGGTTGGGGGTATAGCTCAAAGGTAGAATGCCCCTGGGTTCAATCCCCAGTACCTCTCTCCCCCACATACACACACACCACATACACACATAAAAATAAAAAAGATAAAAGTGAGTAAAAGCATTTTGCTAAAACATTGTGACTCCCTAGGGGTATACAAACTCAAGTGCTTCTAATTCTTTTAGAATTACATATGTTATATACTCCTTTTTGGAAAGAATGTATGTGGTACATTAATTAAAAATTGAAGTTTTATTTATTTTTTGAAAAATTTTTATAGTTGCCCTCCGTATCATTCTTCAGTAGCAGTGTAATTGTATATACATGTAATTATATTCAGTAAATAAGTTAATTTTTAATTGCTTCCATTTCTCCAACTGGTAATCCTTGTGTGTGTGTGTGTGTGTGTGCGTGTGTGTAAATACGTATGTATGGGACAAATGAAATGGTAACAAGCTAAGCATATTTACTATTGCTATGATTTTCTTTCTTTCTTTCTTTCTTTTTTGTGGTACTGGGGGTTGAACCCAGGGGCATTCTACTTCTGAGTTACACCCCAGCCCTATTTTTTATTCTTTATTTTGAAACACTAAGTTGCAGCCTCACTAAATAGCTGAGGCTGTCCTTGAACCTGCCATCCTCCTTTCTCAGGCTCCCTCAGTTTGTAATGGGATTTCTCAGCCTTCCTCAGTTTGAAATGGGATTACAAACATGTACCACCATGCCTGACATTGCTATGATTTTAACATGAACATTGGTCCACAACTTAGATTCTTTTAAAAGAGGGGGGAATATTAAGATTTTTAAATTAGAAATTGCTGGCAGTTTTGGTTTTTATAGTAAAACTAAGGTTTGCTCAATACATGATGCACATGACTAGTTTTAGAAAGTATATGGTCATTATTACTAAATTCTAATTTTTTGTTAATTGGAGATATTTGTATAATAGTTTTTGGTGTCATTTTGCGGTACTAGGTATTGAACCCAGGGTATTCTACCTCCGAGCTATACCCCCAGTTCTATTTTTTATTCTTTATTTTGAAGCAAGGTCTCACTAAATTGTGGAGGGCCTCGCTGAGTAGTTGAGACTGGCTGCAAACCTGAAATCCTCCTGTCTCAGCCTCCCAAGTACTGGGATTACTAGCTTGTGCCACCACACCCGGCTCTTGTTTCTCTTTTCAATAAGTGCAGTCTACAACTTTTGAAGATTTTCCTGATGAGGCTGTCTGTTGAAGAATGATTATTCCTACCCTTTCTTGAAAGTACATAATCTTTTCCTATAATAACAGCACCTCTACTTTTCCACAGCAGTACTCTGCCAAAAGTTACTATAAATCTGCTGGCTTCAGCTATTGCAGTACTTTTTGCTAACTTGCTTTCATTTTGTGAGTTTTCTCCTTTTTGTCTTTGAAAAGGAGAAAAAGTGTTGAAACATTTTTCCATCTACTCAGTCTTTGTACTATATTTTTCATAATGTGTTGCACTTTCCTTTTAAAATTTACTTTGTCGTATGTGAGAAAAGAACTTAGCCATTAGACATCTGAGAATGGATGCTAGGATAGAAGAGTACTTTTACTTTTATGTGAGAATGTACATTCCTTGCTCATTTAACCTTGACCACTATTATTTATGATGCACTGTATAGTAAACTGGGTAAGCAGTTTATATAAAAATATAAAAGTGTATCAAATCCATTCTAAAGAATTATTCATGATAATAAGCATAACTGATTTTAATCTTTTCAGAAACAATCCTAACATCAAAACAGTACTAGTAAGAATAAATATATTTAGTAACTTTACATTGTATTTGTATCTATCTAATAAGAAAAAAAACCTTAGTTAATACTATAATTATATAATAGTCTAGATGCTGCAATTACTTTGTTTTGGTGTTTGTTTCATTCACATTAAAAGATAGCAACCGACTTACTTAATTTTCCAAATGCTATTGGACATTTATTATAAAATGATATGATTATATTGAATTAAGGAAGTTTTGAATGTTGACTTTTGCATCTTTCATGATTATCTTTAGCATTTCATTAGGTGTTTACTACAGAAATACTGCATGTTATAGTTTCACTTAAATGACAGATTAGCAGAATGTTAGAATTGTGAGTCAGTAATAAAAAGTAAATATATTTACCTTTAAATCATGAAGATGTGGCTATCTTCATTACTTAATTTATTGGTTTTATGAATAGACTATTATTAAGAGCAGTTTCAAGTTCAGATCCTCCATATATTCACTGCCCACGCACTCATAGCCTCTGGCATTCTCAACATCCCCCCAGAATAGACCTACATTGATACATCATTTCATCCAATTTTCAGAGTTTACATTAGGGTTCATTCTTGATGTTATACATTCTATAGGATTTGATATGGGCATATACTATTGTAGTATAAGCAGTAAATACTCTGCTCTAAAAATTCTTTGTGCTCTGCCTATTCATCTTTCCCTTCACCAAAACCTTGGCAACTAGTATCCTTTTTACTGTCTTTATAGTTTTGCTTTCAGTGATGCCCCATAGTTGGAATCACATAGTCTGTATATCTTATGCTACTGTAAATATAAAGCTGCAGTAACATACATGTGGAGGTTTTTTGTAGATATACATTTCAGTTTCTTTGGGTAAATACCAAGAAACATGGTTGCCGGTAAGAGTATGTTTAGTTTTGTAAGACACCCCCCAACTATTTTCCAAAGTGGCTGTTTGATTTTATATTCCCACCAGCAGTGAATGAGCTCTCTTTTCTCCATCTCCTTGCCACATTTAATACCATTAATGTTCTGGATTTTGGCCACTATAATAGATATGTAGTGCTATAGTTTGTATTTCCTTGATGATACATGATATTTATAGGGGTTAATCCCTGCAGTCTGGCATTATAGGCATGTGACATCATGTCTGGCTTCTTTAGGTCATTGATGTGATGGAATATACTAATTGATTTTTTAAAAAGTATTGAACCAGCCTTTCATACCTGGTATAAGTCTCATTTAGTCATCTTCTATAGTTCTTTTTTTTTACGGTACTGGGGATTGAACTCAGAGGCATTCTACCTCCGAGCTATACCCCAGCCCTATTTTTTATTCTTTATTTTGAAACAGGGTCTCACTAAGTTGCAGAGGGCCTCACTAGGTAGCTGAGGCTGGCCACGAACCTGGATCCTCAGGTTTCAGCCTCCCAAATGCTGGGATTACAAGCGTGGGCCACCATGCTCTATAGTTCTTTTGGTACATTGTTGAATTCAGTTTGCTGAACTTTGCTGAGAATTTTTGTATCTGAGAGATACTGATCTGTAGTTTTCTTGCACTGTCTTTGGCTAGATTTGGTATCAGCGTCACACTAGCCTCATAAAATAAGTTAGAAAGTATTCTGCTTCTTCCGCCTTCTGAAGGAGGTTGTAGAGACTTGGTATAATTCACCAGTGAACCTATCTGGGCCTAGTGTTTTATGTTTTGAAAGGTTATTGATTGACTCAATTTCTTTAATAGATGTAGTATTCAGATTGTTAATGCCTTGTAAGTTTTTGCAGATTGTGTATTTCAAAAATAGGTCCACTTCATCTATATTATCAGAATTGTGGGCATAGAGTTGTTCATAATATCCCTTTGTCTCAATGTCTACAGAAATGACATTGATGTCCCTCTTTCATTTCTCATGTTAATAATTTATATCTTCTCTCTTTTTCCTTAGCTTGGTTTTTGCCTTATTGATTTTGTTGGATTTTAGAAAGAACTAGCTCTTCATTTTGTTTATTTTTCTCTTTTCATATCCTGTGCTTAATTTAGTTGATTTCTGTTCTAATTTTTATCATTTTTCTGCTTACTTTGCATTTAATTTCCTCTTTCCTGACTTATCCGGGCCAGAAGTTCACAAAATACCCAGAAAGGTTGTTGGATTTGTGTTGAGACAGTAGGTAGAGGTCTTGGTCTGAGATGAGATGAGAGAAGATGCCATTCAGAAAACCACTAAAGGGCCTTGAATGAGGAGAAAAAGAATTAAAATTGTGTTTGAAGAAGGCCAAACAGTTGGAAAACTCAGGAGAGACTAGAGGTGGGGAAACGTGCTATAGAGTGGGGTTGTGTGCTATGGCTGGAGAATGGATAGAAAGTAGTAAGCTAAGAAGTGAGAAGTTACTGATTTTAGATTTTTCCTTCCCTTCCTTCCTCCCTCCCTCCCCCTCTCTCTCTCCTTTCCTTTCCTTTTCCTTTTTCTTCCCATTTCTTTTCTGAGAGAGGGTCTCTTTATATTATGCAGGATGGTCTAAATTCCTCGACTCACTGCCTCAGTCTCCTAAGTAGCTAGGACTATAGGTACACATCATTGCAGCTGGTAGGTCTTTCTTCCTTTCTAATGTATGTATTCAGTGCTACAAACTTCCCTGTAAACACTGTTTTCCTGCTATTACACAAATTTTGATGTTATATGTTTAAGTTCAAAATATTTTAAAATTTTTCTTGAAAGATTTCTTCTTTGACTCCTGTTCTATTTGGATTGTGTTTTCTAATCTTCAAGTAGTTGAGGATTTTCTAGCTATCTTCTGGTTACTGATTTCCAGTTTAATTCCCTAGTAGTCTGAGAGCAGATGTTGTATCATTTCTATTATTTTAATTTATTAAACTTTGTTTTGTGGCCAGAATATGGTCTGTCATTGTAATCATTCTAAGTGAGTTTGAGGAGAATGCATATTCTGCTATTATGGGATGAAGTAGCCTAGAGATGTCCTTTATATCTAGTTGATTGAAGGTGTTGAACAAAACTCTGTTGGTTCTGATTTTCTGCCTGCATGGCCTCTTTACTTCTGATGTGTTGAAAGGTGTTGGAATCTTCAGATGTAATATATAGTGGATTCATCTCTTTCTCCTTGCAGTAATATCAGTTTTTGTCTCAGACATTTTGACACTTGTTAGTTGCATACTCATTAAAGATGTCCCACTTTATCCTTGATAACTCTATCTTTGGTAGCTTTCCTTTATCTGAAATCTGCTGAATCTGAAATTAATATAGCTACTCCTTTCTTTTGATTACTGATAATATATATCTTTCTTCATTTACTTTGAATCTTTATGAGTTTTTATATTTAAAGTAGATTTCTTTTAGAAAATAAAGTGAATGTCTTATAGATCACATATAGTTGAGTCTTATTTTTTTGATCACTGTTAAAAAATCTGCCTTTTAATTAGTGCATTTGGACCATTAACATTCAGAATCATTATAGATATAATCGAGTTGATATCTACCATATTTGTTACTGATACCCTTGTTTTTTGTTCCTATTTTCATCTTCCATTATTTGTATGCCTTTTGTAGTTCTAATTGGGCATTTTTATAAGGTTCCATTTCCTTTCTATTTGCATAACAATTATTCCTCTTTTATTTGTTTTTTTTTAGCAGTTGCCCTAGAATTTGCAGTATGCATTAATTGATAATCTAGGCCCACTTTCAAAGAACATGAACTGTTTTAGAGGTATTGTGAATACGTAAATCTTCTTTCTCATCCCTTATATTATTGTTGCCATTCATTTTACTTATACACTTAACATATCTAAGGTACAGTGTTGCTTCTGTTATTTTGAACAAATTATTCTGTATTAGATTTTTAAGAATAATAAATATAAGAGCATTTTATTTCTGCTTATTCCTCAGTTTTTTAGTGAGTCTGAGCTCCCGAACCATGAACTTCACAAGGGCTTCTCAGTCTCTCTTTGTGCACCTCTTTCTCCCTCCTGTTGGGTAGAATGGCTAGAGTGCCCTGAGATTGAGTATTTCTCTACTTCTACTTGAAAGGTTTGGGCCCACTGGAGTTGACTATTTTCCTTCCCATGGTTTAGTTTAGGTAAAACCCCAGCAGGTAAGACTTGGTAAAATTGTTTCTTCTAAAGGCAGATCTTTTTAGGAACAAAGTGCTCTGGCAAATTTAAAATTGGTTACTTTTCTCCTGCCCTCTGCTGGAAACAGAAGAGATTTTTCTCCAATATTTTCTGTGAGAATTTACTCAAGCTCCTGGATGTAAAACTCATAAAAGGTTGGGAGCACCCCTCAGACTAGATCCCTCTGGAGTTTCTGACTTTCACACTTGTCTACTCTGAGCCTCCAGCAATTCATCAATTACAGCACTTCTTTCCTTACCCTGGCACTGGTTTCTACATAAATTTCTGCCTGTGGTCTTCTGCTTTAGTAAATTGTGATTCTCTGTATTCATCTGTCTTTCCGATTTGGTTGCAACAGTTTGTTTTGTGATTCCACTTTCCTTACAATTCTAAGAAGAGTTGATTTTCCAGTTTGTTTAACTTTTTATCACTTCTTAGGAGAGAGTAATGGCTTCCAAGCTCTTTGCTAGACCAGAAAATCAGAAGTCTGTACTAATTTTTTATGAGTGAAAAAGAACATACTATTCAAAAAGATTTTTTGTTTTGAGGAGTGGAAATTGAACCCTGGAGTGCTCTAGCACTAAGATATATCTCCAGCCTTGTAAAAAAATGTTTTTTTGTTTTTTTTTTTTAATTTTAAGACAGGGTTTTGCTGAGTTGTCAAGTTTGGCCTCTAACTTGCCATCCTCCTGTTTCAGTATCCTAAGTAGCTGAGATTACAGGTATACACTACCACACCCAGCTCAAAAAGAGGATTTAAGACTGATGTTGGTCAAGTATGTGAAACTATAGAATAAAGATATGAAGCCTAAAAATGTAAATAATTGTTATTTAACAGGAGCTTCATATGGCAAATATCTTCACGGTTCATAATTTACAAAATGAAGTGATCTTTACACTATTAGCTTTTGGTAAAGACTCACTAAACCTTGTTTTGAACATATCCCTATTAAGTCAGAATGTAGCTATGAGTAGTAAACTATAAAGTATTTGAGAAACACGACATATGAGTAGATATTAAGGGAATTAATGATATTCTATTTGAAGAAGGAAATTGGAAAATGATTTAATGAATCCCATATATATATATTTGTATAAATTATTTAAAGAAAGTAATATACATTGCAATTAATTGTGGGGCTGAAAAAAATTATAAGCAATGCCCAAATGTATGCTTGGATTTCTTCTCTAGAGATGTGATTCAGTCATGGAGCATGATATATGCAATTTTTTGTTTTTAAATCTTCATGAATACTTGTGATATAGAATAAGAATTGAGAAATACTGGTTTAAATGTTTTACAGTCTGAGTAGCAGTATTCATAGTGAGGCAGATAGTAGATGACCAACACATTCATTACTGTGAGTGTAGATAGGATTTTATTTTAAAGCAGTTACAAGATCTCGAGACCTGTAGTGAGTTAGGAAATAAACCAATGATTTGCTCTTAATCTGTACTGCCTTTGTAGACAGGACTGGGAAACTAGAATTCCAGGTTTGAGTTACAGTGTTTTCCCTTACTAGCGACTTATCACTGGTTTTTTTGCATGAGAACTAGCAATAGAAAAGACCATATAGTTACTGTAAATTGTACCCATAGATGTGCCTGTATTGCTATGATATTCTGGTTTCAATCCCTTTGGAAAGATATCCAGGAGTGGTACAGGTGCATCATATGGTAGTTCAATTCATAGTCTTCTGAGGAACCTCCACATTGATCTCCAAAGCAGTTGCACTATTTTCAGTCTCAAAAACAATGTATAAGAGTTCCTGTTTCCCCACATCCTCACTAGCATTTATTCATATTTTTGATGATTAACTGGAGTTAGATGGAATCTCACTGTAGTTTTGATTTGCATCTATCTGATTGCTAATGATGTTGAATGTTTTTTTATATATTTATTGTACATTTGTATTTCTTTTGTGAAGTATCTATTTAGTTCTGTTGCTCAGTTTTTTTTTTTTTTTTGTGGTACTGGGGATTGAACTCAATGGCATTCTATCTCCGAGCCACACCCCCAGCCCTATTTTTTATTTTTTATTTTGAAACCAAGTCTCACTACGTTGCGGAGTGCCTCACTAGGTAGCTGAGGCTGGCTGCGAACCCGGATCTTCTGGTCTCAGCCTCCCGAATGCTGGGATTACAAGCGTGTGCCACTATGCCCGGCTGTTGCTCAGTTTTTTATTCGTTTTTTTTTTTTTTTAGTGTTAAATTTTGTATATTCTTTGTATATTCTAGATATTAATCCTTTATCAGAGTAATAGCTTGCAAAGGTCTCCCATTCTGTCATCTCTCTCTCTCTCAGAATTCTTGTTTTCCTTTGCTGCATAAAAACTTTTTAATTTAATGCCATTCCACTTATTCTCAATTTCTTATATTTTGGGGGTCTTATCGAAGACATTTCTAGCAATGTCTGTATGTCAGAGCATTGTTCCTTTGCTCTTTTCTAGCAATTGCAAAGTCGCTGGTCACAGAGGCCCTCATTAAGTAGCTAAGGCTGGCCAAGAACTTGCGATTCTCCTGTCTCTGTACTGGGGTTACTAGCGTGTGTCACCACACCCTGCCTTTGCCTTTTTATTAGTTGGCAGGAATTGATGAACAGATACTCTGTATGCAATCTTTAAACTCTTAATAATGTACTAAATATACCAGTCTTGATATGATCACATTCTGCATAAAAGTAGAGGTTGTCAAAATGCATGTGTCATCCATTTTCAGAAGATATAGTGGTAGTGATGGCGTGACATCTTGCCCAGGAGCTATTCTCTCAGGTTTCCTGCTGCTTTTAGTACTTTTTGATCTTACCTTGCTGGCAATACAGTAAAAATCCCAGAAGCTAGAATAAACAACAATAGAAGCTATTCCTCCGACTGTAATAGGAACCCAACGAATGTTTGGAAGGTGAAATGATTGGACTAGATTGTCTCTAGGGCCTATTATGTGTCTAAGATTCATAGAATGTTAAGATATATAATAAGCCCTAGAAGCAATCTAGTCCAGTCCGCTAGTAAAGGCAGGACTAGAACATCTTTCTCTTATCCTATACTTGTTTTTCTGAGAAGATCTAATATAAGACTGGGCATAAGCATGTTTCTTAGATTTAAGAAAAAGCTCATTCAGAAATATTCATTGGGTCTTACTTATGCCATACATTTTTCAAGTAGATTGTCATGTTCTTTGCTACCTAAGACTTTCCTTAAGGCTGTACCTAACCTATGGGATTGAAAGCTTTCAAACATAATCGTATAATTCAGTCAGTCACAGATGGTGCCAATAGAAGGAAACAAGGAAGTGGCTACACAATCCAATATAACGATATAATAAGTAAGGAGGAAAATTTTAAGAAGGCATGAATATTTAGAATAGCATAAGACATGCTGATGACTTGAATGAACTCTGTGAAAATAATTGAAACGGGTTTTCTACTTGAGAGTACCTATCGATCTAATTGCTGCTGTTTTTATGTTTATGTTATTAGATCTTAAGACTCCTGAGAATAAAAACAGAAACATGGTTGAGGAATATCTTCTCTTGTTTGTGCCTTTACCTGCTAGGAGCTAGCAGATGGGGAAAATGGAGGAAAATTAGTGTCTTTTTAGTACAATAAAACTTTTGTTTCCCTCTTAATTTGTCCAATAATCCCAAAGTTGTAAATAGTCAATGAAAGAAGTTAGTCAGTTATAAAGAAACCAGTGGTTTTTAAGAAAGGAGGGAGACTAGGAGGCAGGTGGTTTATTGTTCCACAATGTGAGTTACCATGAAAATAAGTTTATCTTGTGGTATGGATGTAGGGAAGGCTTTTGGTTCAGTTTTCCTTGTAGTAATGGTATAAGTCAATTTGATGACTGTAGTAACATAACAAGGTAACCTCTAGTGATTCTGTACTGCTGCTCTCCTCCGCTTTGGAGGCAGGGGGACCACTAAAAGGAACTAAATTTGTAAAGATGTGCACGTAGTTTAAAGATTAGGTAGTGCAGAGGAAGCTGTAATGAAAAGTGTGTGCTCTGCTTTGCCCCTACATACTCCTTCTTCCTCGAGGGAACTATTTAGCTGTGTCTGGTCATGATCCTAGCTTTAAATGTTTGCCACTTTTCTTGATTTACCAACTTTAGAAATTATCTGTTCAGTTCCTGCATTGGTAAATGAGTATTTGATTCATATCTTCCCTCCCATCCCCGTATAGTCATCATTTTTACTTTCTCTTTTGGTAACCTTTATAAATTTCAGTAACTATATTATAGTTAATTCTGGATTTATTGCTCTAGCAACTATACTTACTAGCTCTTGGCTCCCCACCACTTACTTACTTACTTATTTATTTACTTATTTATTTATACAGGGGTTTGAACCAAGTGACATTTTACCTTTGAACTATACTCTCAGCCTTTTTCCTTTTTCTTTTGAAACAGGGTCTCCTCAAGCCTGAAATTCTTTTTTTTTATATGCTTTTATTGGTGTATTATAGTCTCACTTCATAATGTAAGTCATAAGACAGTGACATACGTGCACACAGCACTTGGTGCCCCTCATCCCCCTTTGCCTTCTCATCTCCCTGCTTTCCAATACGGAGTACTGAGATTGACATTGGTATTTTCACATATGTACACATAGTCAGTGGTAGTAATCTATTCTGGTTTTTTTTGGGGGGGAGGCGATACTGGGGATGGAACCTGGGGGCATTCTACCCCCGAGCTACACCCAGCCCTATTTTTTATTCTTTATTTTGAAACAGGGTCTCACTAAGTTGTGGAGGGTCTCACTAAGCAGCTGAGGCTGGCCACTAACGCGGATCCTCCTGTCTCAGCCTCCCAAATGGTGGGATTATAAGTGTGCGCCACCACGCCCGGCAGTAATTCTCTTAATGAACCTCACTCTTCCCCCTCCG
>PVLC010036011.1:0-16017 GCA_004027655.1 Graphiurus murinus
AAAAAAAAAAAAAAAAAAACGAAAAAAAAATTCCCCAGAACTTTTTAAATAAGGGGAAACAAAAGAAATCAAAACATAAAATGAAAAGTCAACAAAGACAATAACAGATAAAAAAAAAATAAGACAGTGAAGGAAATGATATAATGCTGAGCAATAGTTTTGTCTGGAGGAATTGTTGCAGTTATCTGTTTGTTATATGGTTTCCCAGCACTTAAACTGGGATAAAAATTGGCCATTAAGAAAACTAGATAGTTTTCATAACAACAAAATTGGTGATCTAGAAAATTAAAATCTATTGACTACCTTTGGGTTGTGTTTCTTCAGGAAAGGTTTTTAAACACTCTGGGTTACTTTATTCATCTGAAATTCTTTTTTAAAATTATTATTTAAAAATTATTAGTACATTATAATTGTATATAATAGCGAGGTTCATAGTGATACATGCATATATATATACATATATTATTTAGTGTGTTTTCTTCCCTGTATGATGTTTCTTGCTCCAATAAATGATATTAGGTAAATTGGATCACTGTGATTATCATCTAGATGTGTCATCTAGATTCTTAAAGGAAGTACATATGTATCTTTCTTCTAACTTGGATACTTCTATAGTCTATGATTCGTTGAATTCTAGTTTCTCTAGTTAAATCTACTGACCTCAATTTTATCTAAATCATGGTGAAGTAGGTCAAATGGTTATTCGTTAAGCTATTCTTTTCTCTCTAATTCTTGTCCCATATCCCCTTTTACCCTGTTCTTAAAAAAAACCCAAAACTTGATTTATGAGCGAAAAAAAAAAAAGGATAGTGTGTACTAAGACAATATCTTCAAGATAAAATAGTGATTTAGTCATGAAATTTTTCCTTTATCCACTTGGACAAATAATACCGTAATTAGCTATACCTTGTATTCACAAAAATGATGTCATAACTAATATTTGTGTGGGTCTATGGAATAATAATCTCTGTAGTAACACACAAATACATACATATACATATATATGTTAATATATACCTATGCATGCAACAATGTATGGATAAATTTGATGCCATATAGAAGCAATAGCAAGAAAATTTTCTCTAGGGGATTAATTTATGTTTATAATGTGGACTCAAGGGAAAATTAGTTAAGGGGGCCAGAAATGCCTATAAGAGTCTTCTGGAACCATTATGGGCAGACAGATTACCTAGGAGACTATAAAAAATAATGCAGATTCTGATCAATTAAACCTAGAATAGAGATTAAGATCCTGATTTTCTTATAAACTCTTCAATAATGCCCGTGCTGCCAGACTAATGACCAGGCTTAAGGTCGTAAAGGTCTACAACAACCCCAGCCCCTCCAAAACCCTCCTTAACTGCAGTTTAAGGTGAAGAAGTCATAGTGGCCCCATCATTTTGTTTGAGATATATCCGTATGAGAAACATTTATGTATTCTAGAAAACAGGTAAATATCCCGTGGAAGACACCTGAAGGAACATAACACAAAATAGCCTAGTAGGGGGAAGGTAGTGTATTCCATTAATTCCAAACATATATTCCAATAAAAGGCAGAAGGATCTGAGAGTCTGGCCTAGAACTGGTATGGATAGGTAACAGGAAACAAGATAAAGGTGAGCTCAAAAACTCCTTGGAGGTACATGAATGGGCTTCAGGGGAAATACATTTGCCATGAGTTTAGCAAGACAGCATAGGAATTGAGGTTAAGGAGCTGACACCAGTTATAGCAATTATGTGAGCAAACTCTTGACTCATTTCATTAGAATTTCCAATAACCATACTTTCATCTTTTCCATTAAGAAGAAAGAGAAAATAAAATCAGTAAAAAACATAGAGTAATTATCCAGGCTTGGTGTCTGAAAGTCTTACACTGGCTCCATACCTTAAGCAGATATGTTCCATGGCACCTCTGAACTTTGATTTTCATATCTATAAATAGAGAATAGTGATAATATTACTTATCTCATAAGGCTATTGTGAAGGTTAAGTAAAACTATGCCTATAAAAGATTTTGTGCTATGTTTTGTCATTTAGGAAATGCTTTTAAAAAGCTCACTGCACATATGCATACACACACACACACACACACACACACACACACACACACACACACACACACACCAAAAAGCTATACCTCCTAAAATGAGAAGCTGCTTCAGTTATTTGTCTCCGAGATCTTAGAGGACAACATACTTCAAGTGTTCATGAGGCAGGCACTATTTCAAGCTGCTAAATTATCCCTTTCTCTTGAATTCTCAAACTTTGATTCCTGCTGTTTACCCTGGTGGCCACAGGGATGCACTGTGATTCTTTTAAACTCTTTTTTTTTTTTAAACATTATCAATTTGGCTGATGGGACATTTGGCCTGGAACTTAAACCGAGGAAGAATAGCCTAAGAAGACAGTGAATTTAGAGTAGGAAACACCTAGGTCTTAAATACAGGGAGACCCAAATGGACATCCCAGCTCTGGCAAGTCTCAGAAGCTGTCTCCTGTCTAAAATGGAGGTGAACTGCCTCACTTGAAAGTAAAGTTACGAGGCTAAAAAAAAGTGGTCATAAAAACAGAAGAGGTGCTCAACAGATATGTTCTAGAAGAAAATGATTTTGAAAAGCTTCTTTTGCAGACTCTGCTATAAGAATTTCAACTTCTACTGATCCTCGTTCCTTGGAATAAATGTTGAGTTTCATGACCTGGAATTCCACCAAAAAATTAGACAAGAGATTGCTATAGTGCATAAAGGGGTTCTTGTTCCCTTCTCATTAGCAACAATAAAAATCAATGATATCACAACCATTGTAATTCAAATTTTATCATGTGATCTATTTAAAACTGGTTTATAATTTTGAACTTTGTGGGTTTTTTTCCTTTGTTCAAAAGGAAAGGAGTAAGAAAATCCATTAGTCATACTCTTGAGCGGGCTTGGGCAGAACACACACAACTTGGCAGCCTATAAACTGTTCTGAGGTCCTTCATAATGTCTATGCTCTTCAATATCCGCTTCTCAGCCTGGTGGATAGAACAGGATCAGTGCACAAGGCTGTTCAACATAAAAGAATAAAACCTCAGATTTCAGAAATGGTCAAGATTATGTTTTTAGCACAGTTTCTATGCCTTAGAAAGAAATGCATTTACTGGAGTACAAGACTAGTTGATATTCAGAGAAACAATAAAAAGACAGGATGATCAAGACATATGATGTGGCACATTTTCTCCTCAAATCCGGGAAACAGTTTTGACATTTCCCTTTTTGCTATAATATAATGCACTTTCAATATTGTAGTGGAATCCTCTCAGGATGAAGTCATTTATCATAGGACTAAATGTATGAGCTGTCTTGCTTCATTGTGATGCTCAGACTGAAACTTTTGCTGGACTTTAAAATGTATAATTATAGTTGAGATTTGTTCTAAAATTCTGATTATAATGCCTCTCTCTAATTCTGACTCTAGGAGATATATACATATCATATATCCTAAATCATATATCATAGATCAATCTCTGTTTTCTTCCTTCCTTCCTTCCTTCCTTCCTTCCTTCCTTCCTTCCTTCCTTCCTTCCTTCCTTCCTTTCTTCCTTCCTTCCTTTCTTTCTTTTCTCTTTTTCTCTCTTTGTTACTGAGGATTGAATCTAGGGGTGTTCTACCTCTAACCTCCAATCCTATTTTATACTTTATTTTGAAACGTGATCTCACTATGTTGCTGAGGGTAGCCTCAACCCTGTAATCCTCTTGTCTCAGCCTTCCAAATACTAGGCATGTACCACCACACCAGGCTTATATATACCATAAATCTCTATCTTAAGTGAAGGATACTCTTGTGGCTTAGATGGTAGCTTTGTGCCATATTTTTTTTAAATGAAATTTACAATTATGTGGCTTTTAGCTGAAAAGTTTGCTTATTCCTGTTATCAATGAAAATAATAATGCATATTATTTTTGAGTGATTGTATATGAAATATTCTACTGAATGCTTTATTCATAATCTTATTTAGATTTCACTAGTATCCAGCCAGGTAGATACTTTTATCCTCATTTTAAATGTGAAGAGGCTGGGAAACCACAATCATTATCTAAGCCAAGACTGTATCATGTAAAAGTTAAAGGAAAACCAAACTTCTAGGTTTTCTACAGACTGGTATAATTGCAAAAATTAGAAATGCCCTTCAGAGCAGAAGAATTTCCAATTAGATGAGAGAAATTCCACTTCCACGAAAATGGAATAAATGTGTAACTTCCCTATTTCTCATGTAAAGTACAACTAAAAACTCTGTAAATTACACACAAAATAAGCATAAGGATCTAAAAGTTGCAGATAAGAAAGTGTAATGACTAAAAACTTCTGGACCCAAGGAATGGCATAATGGTGAGTACCCTAGTTTGCCATTTTGCCTCATACACCCTAGACTTTGAGCAAAAAGGCAGAGATCCAGAAATGCCAACGGGCACAGACAGAAGCAAGCATGCTTTTATAATCAGAAACTTCACAATGGCCCACCAATACCAAGGTCATTGCCTCAATTTTGCTGTAAATGGAGAAGTAGCAAGTCACATCTACTCTACCAATTAGCATGGTATCAGTGGAGACATAGTGTGGATCCAGCACTTTCTTTCCCATTCAACAGTGGGGATTCTGGATGTTTGAGCAAATTTGCCAGTAAAGAAGCTCCTCTACTTTTTTTCCCCATGCAACAGCAATGTGAAGCCAGTAGGAACAGAAATTTAATTAGAATCTAGAGTCTCATAACAACATATATCATCCAGATTTCAATAAATATTACTTGTTTTCTAGGATTCTGAAAGAGCTTAAGTGGGATAAGCAACAACTATCAGTAGATTATAAACTCTGCAATTGTAGAGATGTTAGAATTATCTGACCAATATTTTAAAGTGACCCTAATAGAAATGGCCACTTTAAAGTAATAGTGAACATGCTTGAAATGAATAAAAACTAGAAAGTTATGACAAGAAACCAAGTTCTCAGTGAAGAAATAGAATATCTAAAGGAGAACTAAGCAGGAATTTGTACCTAAAAAATCTAGTAGCATAAATAAAATAATCAACAAATAGACTGAGAAAAAGAATAAATGAAGCCAAGGAAATAATGAATAAACCTGATTATAGAACAATGGAAATTACCCAATCTGAAGAAAAGAGAAAATAGGCTTTTAATAAAAATAAGTAGAGCCTTGAATATCTGTGGAACTATAACAGAAGAGCTTTGACATTGAAAAAAAGGGGGGAGAGGTAACTGAAAAAGAGTACTTGAAGAAATAATGTCTGAAAACTTTCTAAATTTGGTAAAATATAAAAGCATGTACATCCAAGGATCAGAGAGAAGCTCAAAGAGAATGAGTCCAGGAAAATCTACTACAAAACACATTGTAATGAAACTTCTAAAATGAGAGACAAAAAAAGTCTTGAAAGTAGAAAGAGAAATAAATTTATTTATCAGGTAAAAACAGTTTAACTTGCAGTAAATTTTTTATGAGAAACTACATGCCAAAAGCAAGTCACATTATTATTCAAATTCTAAAAGAAAAAAATAGTCATCCCAGAATTCCATTATGAGGCAAAATAACCTCCAGCAATGAAAGGGAAATGAAGACATTCTCAGATTAAGAGCAACAAAGAGAATTTGTTACAGTAGACTAACCCTAAAAGAGTGGCCAAAGGAGACTCACTAAACAAAAATGAGATGATTTTAAAACAGAGTTTTGAAACATCAGGAGAAAAATAATGAGAATAGTAGCAATATGAATAAATAAAAGGTATTTTCCTTCTTCCCTTGAAATCCCAAACTATGTTTGGCATTTGAGGTAAAAAAAAATTATAAATACAGTGTGGTTTCAAATGTTTACATAGAATATATTTAAGATAGTTGGAAGTGGTGGTACACACCTGTAATCCCAGTACTTGGCAGGCTGAGGCAGGAGGAAGATCACAGATTTGAGACCAGCCTCAGCAATTTAGCAACACACACACACACACACACACACATACACACACACACACACACACACACACACACAGAAAAGAAAATATTAAAATATTTAAGAAAATAAGAGATAAGTCTTTTATACTGTTCCTGAGTTGGTAAAATGATACTATCATGATGAGTTATGAATTTGCCATATAATACCTAGACTAACTAAAAAGCTATACAAAGAAATACACACAAAATTACTATGAGCATGACAAAATGAATTTCTGAAAGTTATCCAAGTAATCCATAGGAAGGTAGAGAAAAGGAAAAAAAGAAACTAAAATCAATGAGAATAGTTAAAAGAAAATATAAAATGACAGAATCTCTGACCCACAAATTATTATATTAAAATAGACAGCCAAAATATACCAATTAAAAGGCAGGTTGGCAGAATTGATTGAAATACAAAATCATGACACAACTCTGGCTGTGTGAAACTTCACTGTAATGAAACGGGTAGATGGGGGAAAAAAGTAAAAAGATATATCATACAAATGTAAATTTAAAGAAAGGTAGAAGTGGCTATGCCAATGTCTGATAAATTATACTTCAGAGCAAAGAAAATTATCAGAAATAAAGAGGGAAAATATATAATTATTGATAAATAAGTCAGTCTACCTAGTAGACACAGTATCTTAAATATGTATTCATTTAAAAAACAAAGCTATGAAATACGTAAAGCTAAAACTGATCAAATTGAAAGAAGTAGAAAAATAAACAATTGCATTTGGAGACTTCAACACTCCTCTTTAAATATTTGATAATATAAGTAGGCAGAAAATCAGCAAGGATATGGAGCTCAGCAATACCATTACCTAAAGTATCTAATTAATATTTGTAGAATTCTCAATCCAACAAGAGTAGAATGCACATTATTTTCAAGTTCCATGTTAGACACACCAGAATGGACCATATGCAGGGCAATAGAAAAAAAAAAAAAAAAAACTTCAAGAAACTAAAAAGAATTGAAATCATACAAATCATATAAAGTACATTTTTTATGATTTCTAATAAAATAAAATAAAATTGGAAATACTTAACAGAAATATTACAGGATAGATTTTAAACATTTGAATAATAAGTAATACACTTATGAATAATATAATACATGGGTCAAAGAGGAATTCTCGAGGGAAATAAAAACTATTAAATTAAATGAAATGAAATGTAGCATATCAAAGTTTTTTGGATATAACTAAGATAGGTGTTTTTAGGAAACAGATCACACTATTTCTGTGCATACAAAAGAGCAAAAATCTTAAATGAATAATGAAAACTCCTACCTTAAGAACCCTAGGAGGGTGGAAAGCAAAATAAGACAAATTCTATACAGTCTGTTCTAGAAAATAGGAGATATGGAAACTCTTTCCTTTTCATTTTATAACGTTAATATTAATCTGATTTTTCTGGTTTGAGTAAACCACAAAGATGAAGGAGCAGGAGGAAGAGGAGGAGCATCAGGAAAAAATCTGAAGAGAGAGAGAGAGAGAGAGAGAAGGAATATGTGAGTGTGTGTGTGTGTGTGTGTGTGTGTGTGTGAGTGTGTGTGTAATTGACTCACACAATTATGTTAAGTCCTATGATATGCCATCTACAAAATGGAGAATGAGAAAAACCAAAAGCCAGTAGTATGGTTCAATCTGATTTCAAAGGCTCAAGAATAGGACTCTGTTTTGTAGGAAAATATGAATGTTTCAGTTCAAAGGGAGTGAATTTTTTCTCCCTCTGTGTTTTTGAGCTGTTCAGTCTCTTACCAGATTGGATGATGCCCACCCACATCAACATTTCAACAATTCAAATGCTCATCTTTTCTGGAAACATCTTCATAGACACACGATGTTTGGTTATTTGAGCATCACCTAGCCCCATCAAGTTGACATTTAAAATTAACTATCACCACTATAAATCAATGTCTCTTATGAATATGCATGCAACAATCTTTAATAAAATATTATCAAGCAGAATTTAATGATGCATTAAAAACTATACACTATGATCAATGATAAAAAGTCTGATTCAGTATCTGAAAACCAACCATATACAAGATAAAAAAAGAAATGATCATGTGAACAAGTCAGTCTATAGGATTAAAACATTTGAAAAATTCAATGCTTATTTATATTTTAAAATACTGTCAGGAAAGTAGGAATATAAATGACCTTCTTCAGATTAACAGCATATCTAATGGTGAAATACCATCAACCAAGTCTTTATTACGAGAATAAAGGTAAGGATGTTCTTTCTCATCACTCTTATTCAACAAAGTTTTGAAGTTATGGTCAGAACATTAAGCCAAGAAGTAAAAGAAGTAGAGGTCAGAAAGAAGTAAACTGGGCTTGGTGGTGCACACCTGTAATCCCAGTACTTGGGAAGCTGAGACAGGAGAATCATTCTAGGTCAATGTGTGGTAACTTTGACCCTGTTTCAAAATAAAAAAATGTAAATTGAAAAAGAGGCTGGCGGTGTAGCTCAGAGTAGAATCTCCCTGGGTTCAGTTCTGAGGAAGGAGGAAAGGAGGGATGGAGAGAGAAGGAGGAAGGAGCAAAAAGTGTCATTTGGGGATGATCTGCTCAAAGAATCTAGTAGGAACCTCCTAAAACTAATGAAAAACTTAATCAAATTCAGAGGACACAAGATAATGATAGGAAACTCAATTGCATTTTTATATGCTAGCAACGAAACAAAGTTTTAACAACAAAATTAAAAATAAAACATGATTTAGAGTGACTCAAGAAAAATCACTAGCTTTAAATCTAGCATAACACACAGAGCTTGTGTGTCAGAAACTACAAAACACTGAAAAAAGAAATAAGGGAGGTCTAAATAAATAAAGATAGATATCACACCATATGCATATTTTGGAACACCCAGCATAGTAAAAATTGTTAATTCTTGACAAATTGATACACAGGTTTAAAATAATTACTGTCAAAATACTGGAAGAATTTTTATGCATATGAGCAAGTTTATCTTAATAGTTGTCTGGAAAAAAGAAGAATTATAATAATTAATACAATTTTGAAAAAGGAAATAAAGTGTGAAGGACTAGTCTATTTGATTTCATGACTTACTATACAGCTACAATAATCAAGACTGAGTGGTATTTGTAAATGAACTGTTATATAGAGCCAGGGGAAAAAATTGAAAAATCAGAGACAGACTCACACAAATGTACTCCACTTATTTTTACGATAGTGCAAATGCAGTTCAGTGGGTTAAAGATAGCCTAATGAAATAAATGATGTTCGAGTGGCTGGGTGTCCAAAGGGGAGTTTATGAATCTCAACCTAACAGGAAAACTAACTCAATGACATATGCAAAAATAAATTATAAAATTACAACTCTTTTTGGGAAAAATAAGATAAAATCTTTGACATATAGAGCTAGACTGGCTCTCAGATTGTACAACAAAAGCATGATCCATAAAAATCACCATTGGCAAATTCAACTGTGTACTAGAAATTACACACATATATGTATATCATATGTGTGGTGGGTGCATATCATATAATAGACACCATCGATATTTAGTACTATTGAAAAACAGGCCAAGATACTGGTAATGGAATTTTATGCTGTATGCTAATGTACAAAACTGAGTATTACTTAATAGTATTATTTTACAAAGAGAAATATATATGAACATATATGTATGTATGGCTATGATTTTAAAAGACTGTATGCAAGGCCTATGATAATTAGGCCATCTAGTAACTCTCAGAACTCAGGTATTATTATATTTAATCTTGGAATCTCTTAGTAGCCCAACACAATCACTTCAAAGAAGACTTGTAACTAATGTTTGTTGAGCTAAATTTGATGTGCCCAGGATATGATAATAATTAGATGAAAGAGTAAAGAGAATGACATGTGTGTCATGGCTGCATTTTAAGAGTAGAGCTCATCTCATTATCATTGAATTCCTGGTGGGGCTGAAAAATAATTTTCTTTGTTTTCTGTTTTGTCTTTGTTTCCCCCATTAATTTTTCACCATATCTCATGCCTATTGTTCATTAAGTGAGAGATGAAGGGGATGAAATATTTTCTCTCTGCAGAGCACCTCTCTTTCCTCCCCTGGTTTTACCACCTCATAGTTGAGTCTATAAAACTTGGCAATTTTCATTCACAGCTTTGAATGATTTAGAATTCTGTTTTGCATTTCAGTTTTGTCTGAACCCATATGGCAAAGTCAAAACTCCAGAAAAATCTGATAAATTCGATCTTGCACTAGCCATTCTCATGGCTTAGTAAAGTGCTACAAGCTTTTGAACTACTTAATTCTTCCTTGTTTCATGACCATCTGTATGTGCATCTTCAGACATGCATAGGTCTCACAATTGTCTCTGAAACACAGCATAAATGAGCTTCAGTGTGTGCATTCCTTATGAGTGAGTCTCTTAAGGGCCTCTAAGAGTAAATAAATCAAACTAAAAACAAAGAGTCTGCAGTACAGGAGTAGCATTATACCTCAGTATAGGTATGCTTACCTGTGAAAAATAACACTTGGAGTTAGAAAGTACAGATATAAAGTTCACAGATTATCACTTAGTAGCATAAGCACTTATCATAGAATCAATACTGATCATGTACTAAGGACAAAATACCTATTTTTTCTTCTTCCTCCTTCTCCTTCTCCTTCTTCTCCTCCTCCTCCTCCTCCTCCACCTCCTCCTCCTTCTTTTGGTAATACTGTGGATTGAACCCAGGGGCATTCTATCTGAACTGCACACTCTGAACCCTCCAGCCTTATTTCCCTATTTTATTTTTTATTTGGAAACAGGGAATCACTAAATTGCAGAGGGTCTCACTAAGCTGCTAAGCCTGGCTGTGAACCTGTGATCCTCCTGTCTCACCATCTCAAGAACTGGGATTACAAGTGTGTGCCACCACACCTGACTCCCTATTTTCTTATCAATATTTCTGAGGCCTCCTTTGAACCAAACACTAATATTGTCATCACTTAATTTCCTGGCTTCGTTTCATTCTTTATCAAAGTGGCGAGCAATCAATATTTAACTATGAGTTTCCACAGGTATAGGTGCAAAGTCACATCTACAAAGATATAGACAAAACCATGGAGGTAGTCAACAGAGTGGAATTTGTATTTGAGTCATATCTCAGAGGATGAGTGGAATCTGAACAGGAAAACTATGAGCAGGGAACATTGTGTTGTAAAGGATCGTTCTGTACAAAAATCCAAAGGAACTTGTAATTGAATGATTTATTTAGACAGCAGTTTCCAAAATATATGAGTGGGGAGCAATATGAAAAGGTGTTGGATGAATAAGAATGATAACTTTGGTTCTAATTTTGGATGGCCCTGAATATTAGACAAACATTCTGAACTTCATTCTCTAGGTGATGGGGAACTTAAAGACTGAATGTATGACCTCTGGCAACAGGATGAATGATGCATTAAAGAAGAATCAGAGAGAGGGGCACCAGGTAGGTCTTCTTAGACTAATTGGTTGAGGGTGAACATGAGCTTTGAGCTCATTAATATGCTTTGCTCTCTATTAGACTTTATGTCCTGTGGCTCATTAATTCCCTGTTGATATAGCCTCAGGCAGTGTTTCTTCCTCACTAAGCTCACAGGGTAAAGATTTCCCTGTCTCTCTTAAAGTTTTGTCAACATCCAGCCTTGCTGGGGATGTGCGGCATTTGCCAGTTCCTTTGTGAGCTCCCCTGACCCATCAGAGAGTTCAGTTTCAAATGTTAACTTGAAAGTTGGAAGAAACATAATTAAATGTGATCACATCTGGCTTAGATATTCATATTTGTTTCTGAGACTTTCCACAACCAAAGACATAGTTTCTTTGGTATATTATTGATCTTATTTCTTCAGAGGACTGGGGGCATGACCATTTGGGAAGTTACTTTTATTAGTCAATGTGTTTATTTGATGGGAAGAGATGGAATAGACCAGGCAAAAGCTTAGGTATTTTTTCATACTCTTTACATAATGCTAGTGTCTCTTGCTATATCTAAATATGTAAAATAAAAATAAAATCTGAAGTAAGTAGTTAAAATGAGAACAACTAAAAATAAGATTTGGAATAAAAATGAGAAGGATAGTAGAACCCATAATGGTTTTCCTAAAAACCTGTCCTCCCCTTAAGTGGTGGGACATAAACCAGTATCTAAAATTTCTTTTAATCAATGAGGGTGAGGCTTGTCAATGACTATTGAAGAAAGAAAGGGAAAAGTAAACAACAGGAAAAGCATGTATCTAGAACCATTCCATTTGTGTTTCAAGTTTTCCAATATCCAGTGGTATCCAGGAGCATATTAGTATAGTAATTGAAACATGAGTTCAAACATATCCTATGAAGGGTAGCTATCCCTTCAAATAATCTTCCTCATATATATCCACTAGCATAAGGTTGAATCATTATTTCAAGAACACAAATGTTGTAAGTCTGAATAGTAGAAGGAAGAACACAATGAAGATACTTAAGCACCTAGATTTTTGTTCATTTCACATAATCCACAAATAGAGTTCAGAGCATTCTGAACCTCAAATTATGTTGCTCTCCCAAGAATCTTCTTAAGTACATGATTGGGGCCAACTCCAGAATGTTAGAACATTCCATCTTGGACTGTATTTCTTTCTAGGATACCACTAAGGTAAACTGGATGCAAAACATACAGCTGAGGAAGCAAATGAACTGATTTGTGATCATGATAATAAAGATGCCCGTTTAATACTGGGAATTTGCATCAAAATGATTGACTTATATTTTATAAAAATTAATTATAATTTTTATTTTGTTATAGTTTCTTATCTTTCAAGTAAATATTACTAATGGATTTTTTAAAAGTTAATGTGAGGTATTTTTTTTTTGGAAAAGAAGATACTATGAAAAGAGAGACACTCCCTGAGCCTCTTGGCTGCCTCATTTTGGGAGCTGTGGACATGGCTGGTAGGTGGGTGGGGGATAGAACACATTCAAGACAAATTTCTGCTTCCTAGCCTTGCAAGAGGCTGTTCCAACTTACAAAACGTGTAAATTGGATCCCAGCCAGGCAGATTAAAAAACAAGAGTTTTATTTCTTGCTTTCTCTACTGAGCGTTTTCAGCATCTTTGCTGCAGAATCTCACAACGTTATTTACCACAGGTGTGTCGGTAATTATGATATATTATAAACATTTACGTTTTATAATGGTCCTCAACATCTTCCACCTGTGACCTGGTACCTGAATACCAAACAGTCATGCAAAGTAGGAAGAAAGATAGCCTGCCAAACTTATGGTAAAAAGAATTTTTTTCCATCAGATGTGCCATTCTTTTAGGGAAATTAACGTTTATAGAGGGATTCTTTTTCCTCTCAGTATTTCCAAGTTGTTTCATTTAAATGCATCTTTTTAACCTTAAAATATTAAAAATCTTAAACCTTCCTAAATGGCATACATGCTTCATTGTCTTCTTAAACTCAGTTAAGATAAATGTACATTTATTTTCTAAATGACCCAGATCTTGCTGTATCAATAATTAGACCATGATGAAATGAGTCCCATCAGTGAGTATTAATGATACAAAAGTAGATTTTGCTTGTGCTAAGTGGCCACATATGTCTGTGTCTTATGAGCTCTTGACATTGTTTTATAATAATAATAATAATAATATGTCCCACATTGTAGATCCAACTCCTTTTCAGGGCTTTTGCCTACTGAGATTCATGTTCCTACATCTAGGGTCATTCACCCAGTCTCTCCCACATATTCTTAAGTCATATTGACTATATCATTGATGACAAACACCACCCATAGCCCTTACCCACTACCTGATACATCCAGGGAACTCTATTAGAAAATTTCTATCTAGAGCTTCACTTTCATTCACGGTTACTTATGAGGTAGTTATTATTAGCCCAGGCAAGAAGAGGAATGCAAACATTTCAAGAGAGGTAATAATGCAATGCTCACAGAGAAACATACACACACCACCAAAAGAGAAGCAACAAAGCCTTCTTTGGAAGTAAATCTATGAGAGCCATCTGTCATACATGTAAATGAGCTAAAATGAATATTTTCCAGACAAAAGAATTGAGTCTCACACAGGAAATTCCCTAGACATAAGAAATTTGCATCTAAAGCAAAATAATTGGAATTTTTTAGTTTTTCTAAAATATAATCCTTACCATTGACTTTGTTCTGCTTATGGTAACTACTATTGAAATTAAAAGAAAAGAAAAAAAAAAACAATAGAAAGCCATGGATGGGATGAGAAAGAAAACTGAAAGGGGAAAAGTGAGAACAAGGATACTGATCTAGGAGCTGAAGCTGCTATTAAGAGATCAAGAAAAGAGGTTGGTTTGGAGACCAAGAATGGTAGCTGTGGGAGTGTTAATTTCAGGTGCCACAACTGCATCTGAAAGGAGCTGTTCAGTAGGCAGGAGATGTACTGTTCCTAGGATGCTGAGGAGGAGATTAGCCAGTAGAAGAGATGAGTTGAGAATCTAGGCTAATGCTCTATTACAGAACCTGAGGAGTTCAAAAGAGATGGGAGAGGTCAGATTGACAAATTAGTCTCTGAAATAGTAAAATAGGGTAACAGAATTTTAGTGTCTCTCCTATGTGACAAGATGGGGTAAGCCCCAAAGTTCTAAGAGTTCAAGTTTGCAGGACATTCTGCCTTGTCCTGATGCTTAAAGTGTTTCTTGACCTCTCTTTGAGAGCAGCCTGGTGAGCTACCTGTACAGCACCTAAACCCTTAGGGATTGAATTTATATGTCTGTCATTTACACTTTGTGCATATTTTCATCTGTAATAATTGCCACTAGGAGTCTCTAAGTGTCCACTTTGACTTCTTTCCACAATATATCTGGTTTATTTCTCACCTTGTCTGGCTATGACACCAACTCACATACAAATCCCTTGCAGTTAAAAAAAAAATGTTTCTTTGTCTCTCTATCCTATGCTGCCCTCATGGAGAAGTGGAGAAGTTTCTACAGCATAGAAACTACAGTCTACACAAGTGTAGATTGGATATCAAGAGTGTATACAAGCAATGGGAAAACCGTAAATAATTACTTGGTTCATGAAACTTTTAAGCATCGGAACCCGAAGGAAATACCTTTTGTTTTTCCTTTGTAAGCTTTTAATGTGTCAATTAAACTATTCTTCCATTTCACAGTTGGTAACACTTAGAAAACCTGTTATTGAAAATCACATCCTTACCTTGTTCTGTAAATAAAACTAAAACACTTGGGGGAAAGAGGACACAGCTTTTAGAAAAAGAAATATTTGTTTTAACAAAATGTATAATATGCCTACCATGGAAATCCCTCACTTTTCACTTTGTTTCCCCCTCCTCCTTCTCTTCCTCCTCCCCTTTCTCCTCACTGCCTTGGGTGCTGGTATGTTTTGTTGTTTTATAAGCTGTCACCGTATTAGATGCAGATTGAAGCTCCAGGCAATCGCAGTTAAATCAGGAGAAAAGATATGCATCCACCAAGGTCAGCACAAGCTGCAGCTTAATCAGGGCGAAACAAACAAACACATCCAAGGACCTCAAAATAAAAACAGCTGCTTCAATCTCAGTCTTTTTATTCCCCCTTTCTCCACCCCCACAATAACCTGAAAAACATACACAATCAAAAGCAAAGTTTCCAAATCAATATATATATATATATGTCATGAAAATTTTCAAGCCACAGATGTAACCTGTCATTTCAGTTTATGGGCTATTGATTTTACAACAAGTTGTGATAATATTAAAAGGAAATTGTGATACTATAGGAACTCGTTACATATAAATCACTTCTGCATGCATGAACTTAACTGACTCAATTAACAAACATATACTTAGGATTTCGCTTGTCTTAATCTGTGAATACCTGTCTTCTTTCAAATTTGGTTTGAGGATATAAATTTTGGTAAATATCATTTGATGATTTCTGTATAGGCTTATCAGTATTATGTATAAATTGATGTGCATATTACAAATATATTGAGGATAGTTATTCTAGTATAAACATAAACTTCATTTCCATAAACTTTATAACTTTATATCCATAGTTTTTTTTT
>PVLC010036012.1:0-16088 GCA_004027655.1 Graphiurus murinus
AAGCAGAAGGTGGGATTGTCAGGGTTAACTTTGAGCATGCTGGAAATTACAGAAAAGCTAAATGTTATTATATGTAGCCAATGAACTAGAGCGAATAGTAGAACTAGGCTGAACTACTTGGTGTAAAATGGGCAGCAAATTTTGGACAAGATGGTCACCACCAACTTCCAAATAACTGATAGCTGATTTAAGATATTTCCATCTCCTCAGCATGGCCAGGATGCCATTTGATTGTGTGACTAAAACAGGACCTGTCAATTTGTGAGTAATGACCTGGACATGAAGCCATATCGGATGCAGTCCAAAATAATGCTTGCATACTTCTGGATACAAATTGTAGATATTGACCATAGCTGGGGCTGAAATTCCAGTAATAGCAGTAGCTTTGATTGAAGAATCAAGGCTCCTTGATTGAAGAAGTTGACATGCAGGACAGACTGTTCAGGAAAGACTACATTGCTCTTCTGGGGAGCAGGACAGTGATGTGGAACAGGAGACAGGGACACTGAGGATCTGATTCCCTTTCCCCCCATTCTCTTCTCATCTTCCTGCCTCACCCTGCTCCAGACCCACTGGCCTCCTTGTTCTCTCTGACACACAGATCATGCTTGGAATGATGTTCCAGGAACCAGCACGCCCCACTCCCCTCAGATGTCTGCTCACCCTCAACTCCATTACGGAGTCCACTACCTGTGCAGTGGCCCTATGTAAAATGCACCTCCATTCTTGCACGTATCGATTTTCACCCCTTCAGCTGCTTTGTTTTACTTTAGTATATAATTTAACTGTATAGTTAACTGTATAATTTATCTATATAGTTAGATCTTTGTTTACCCATATACGGAGATCAGTTTCTCCATTTTTATAACTTTAGGCATGGAGAAGAAATAACAAAATAATTCACTTGGACAGATTAACACTGACCCTGATCTCTGAAAAGTTCAATTTCCACTTTTTATAGAGATTTGTGGCAACTATGAAGCAGTGTTTTTCTAAACATCACAAGATTTTTGTAATAGAAGTTTCTGTAGAGTCACTTAATTTTTTTCCTAAGTAAAAGAGAAATTGGAACCAATTACCATTTTTATTTTGATAAAATTAATTTTGGAATTAACTTCTACATTGAACATTTGGTAAGCATATTGACTTGTCAATCTCTTGTAATAACTTAAAGAACTTCTAATGTTTATAGCATAAAGTTTGGTAAATGTTTAGGAAACTAGGTGGAGAATGCTTTTTATAACCAAGTCTTTTGGGTCAATTTAAATACATTAAAAGAAAAGAAGTAGCTGGGCGTGGTGGTGCATGCCTGTAATCCCAGTACTTGAGAGGCTGAGACAGGAAGATCACAGATTTGAGACCAACCTCAGCAACTTAATGAGACTTTCAACAACCTAGAAAAATCCTGATTCAAATTTTAAAAAAAGGGCTGGGGCTGTAGCTCGGAGGTAGAATGCCCCTGGGAGGAAAAATGGATCTGAAAATCTTCTGACCTCAGTGCTAGAGGACATCCACTGTAGCTAATGTCTAGATTTCAACCCAAAGGGCAAAGCCTTAATGTTTCTCGCTGGCTGAAATTCTCACTATCCAGATATTGTGCCATTTGTATGGGAAGGAAAATAATAATATAACATCTTAGTTCTTCTGTGGAAATGGATTTGAAGGCTGAATTTGTGCTGAGCTAGAAATTTTGCTTACAAATATTGATGAGAAAATAAAAATAGAAAAGACTGTTGAAAATGAAATAGAAAGGTGAAAGCTACTGAGAGAAGGGGGACTAGTTTAAATCGCAGGTAGATAAAACGCTCACTTCTGAGCTCTTATAACTGCCAAAGGAAAAGAAACTGTCATGGAATCCATTGTCTGAGCTGTCATGGAAATCACTGTCTGAAGACAAAGTACAGAAGGAAATGTTCATGTTATTAATTGCTAAAAGAATGGATTTTATAAAAGATGAGTTCATTTTATTCCTCCATCTTCAAAAATAGTATCCTAGAAGATGCAGAGGTGTGATGGTTTTACATTGATTCTCTAGGTGAGCCAAGCCCACAACATAATTTACTCAGAAAGAAAACATAGTCATAGATAATGAGTTCAGCTGACCAAATTTATGAAGCAGTATTTGAATACACGATGACCGAGCATATCCTAGAACTCATGAAATCATGCATTCTCATATTCAAAGAGTATATTAATCCTGAGCATAGATATATCACTACTTGGATGTATACTATTGTCAAGACATTCTTGTATTTGGTAGCATTCAGAGAATAATTATAGAGAAATAAAGGAAGGGGGAGCTAAATAAAAATCACTTTTTATTTCATGGTTATTTTATCTGTATTCTATTTAATGGATGTTTCTTTTTGTCTTCTATTTTATGGCTATTTTATCTGTTTTTTTCTTGGTGCTGGGATTTAACCCAGGGAAAAAACTTCTTTTTTAAATTTTGAAACAGGGTCTTGCTAAGTTGCTGAGGCTAGCCTTGAACCTGAAATTCGTCTGTCTCAACCTCTCAAGTACTAGGATTATAGGCATGCTCTACCATGCTATCTTCTATTTTATGGCTATTTTAACTGTCCAGTTCCCACTGCTTACACAGGTTCTCAAGTCTCATTGTTACTATTTAGTTGGCCTCAAGGAAGTTATAGACATGTGAGTAAATAAGAATTAGTAGTCTATGAGGTCAGTTCTGACACCAACTAAGCGTGGACATGCAAGGGGAGGCAGAGTCTAGACCAAACGCGTGTATAAAAAATTGTTACTTACCAGCTAGAGCTGATAGAAGTAGAAGTGATGTCTCAGTATTATATGCTTAGCTCTGTAGCTTTCCTTATTGTTTTTTTTTTTTTTTTTTTTTTTTGCGGTACTGGGGATGGAACTCAGGGGCATTCTACCTCCGAGCTATACCCCTAGCCCTATTTTTTTTATTCTTTATTTTGAAACCGGGTCTCACTAAGTTGCAGAGTGCCTCACTAGGTAGCTGAGGCTGGCCGCGAACCCGGATCCTCCGGTCTCAGCCTCCCGAATGCTGGGATTACAAGCGTGCGCCACCACGCCCGGCTCCTTATTGTTTTTAATGAAAGTCTTTGGAAAATTGTTAACTCTAAATTATTTGGAATATACATGCACTGCCAAGTCCCAAACTTTACCTCCTAGATAACATGCACTGAGAAATAGGGACCTAAGGAGTTAGCTATGTTCCGTTGTCCTGCCACTAGTAGCTGTGATTTTTGTGCATATTTCAGTAAAATATAAGGAAGAAAAGAATGGGGCCCAGTGTACCTGCAGATCAGGTTTAAGGATAAGGGCTGCTAGCTCTGAGGGATAATGTTTTTAATTCTGGTCCTACCACTCTCTACATATGGTTTGTTTTCTTAGCTCCTAAGCTCAGTTCCCTCATTCGTGATATGGGGCCAACTCCTTGTAGGCTTGTTGGAAGACAGGGTGAGTCAATGCCTGCGATGTTCTTGTAGTGTGGGGTGCACATTAAAGGCTCAATAAATGGCAGCTTTTATTGATCACCTCTATTTGTTGGGAGTAAGGGTCACGTGGCAGACTCATGAAGCATCAAGCTCTAGTGAGAACCAAGAGGTCAAGAAGATAGACAGCCCAAGGCTGCATCACATCTAGAAAAACTGCTAATGACTAGAAAAAAATCCTAAGTCAATAGAGACCTGAAATTTTCCTATTAGGCCAAATTCTTCATGTGTGTGGTACTGGAGATTGAACCCAGAGGCATTCTATCTCGGAGCTGCGCTGCCAGCCCTTTTTACTTTGAAACTGAGTCTTGCTAGGTTGCAGAGAATCTTGTTAAGTAGCTGAGGTTGGCTGCAAAATGTGATCCTCCTTTTTGAGCTCCTGGGTACTGGAATTACAGATGTGTGCCACCATGCCTAGCTGACCAAGAAAGGTGTGTCTTCTTGACCTTCACAAGCTCTCTGAGCACTTGGGACTGGGTCTGACAAGTCATCTATTGGTTGGAACATTTAAAGTACCTCTAATACTGAAACAGACTATTGGGAGAAGAGCTGAAGAGTTAATATAGATACAAATACAGCAACATAGTGAGTTTATGGATCTATGAAACTAGTTGACTACTTTGGATAGTGAAAGGAGAGGCGTAGAAATAGCTAGGGGTAAAGTAAGTCCCAACACAGAACACCAGATGGCTGCCTTGCTAGACCCGGGAAGGGTTTTCCTCTTACCTTCACATATTTTTCTCACACATTGTCTTTCTTCAACACTGTGGGGTGTAAGAGCAGCTCACACTTCTCTGATAAAAAGCAACACTGTCTTGGGCAGGGTCAGTGGCAACATCAAGTCACAGGATTACGAGAAAGTTGACATTTCCGTGGGGAAAGGATTCTGACTGTTTTTCGTGTGAAGACTGAGAGTTAATGTTGGAAGTTTTAACTGAACCATATTTGATTACCTCTGTCATATGTCCTGGTGTATACGAGTTGAGTATCCCTAATGTGAGAATCCCAAATCTGAAATGTTCCAAAATCTGAAGCTTTTGGGGCACCACTATGATGGCACAGGTGGAAAATTTAACTCATGATATCATGTGATAAGTTGTGGTCAAAATGCAGGTAGACGAGAGTGTTGTATAAATTACCTTTGGGGAGGGAGGGGGAAGGGAGTGGGGCAGGAATTGGGGAAGGGTTAAATGAGAGATGTGTGCATGTATGCCTCTAGCAGCTTGTAACTCACAAAGATGCATGATTACAATGCACCAATAAAAAATAAAAACATAAAATTACCTTTGGGCTCTAAGGAATATGTGAAGCATAAATAAACTTCATATTTAGACTTGGTCTTATTCCCAAGATGTCTCATTATATATGGGCAAATACTACAAAATCTGAAAAAATATCTGAAATTTGAAACAGTCTTGGTCTCAAACACTTGGGACAAGGAAGACTCAGCCTGTGTGATATGTCTGTCCGCAAACTTTCCCCATAAGAAGAGAAGCCTGTGAACATGTATATCCCCAGCACCAACTGCAGTATCTGAGGCATAAAGGCACAATTTGAACACACAAAACAAAACAATCCTAATAATGTGGCTTCAACCTTATGTGTAAATATCAAGTTCCACCCTCTTTCTGGTTACTTCTTTATGAATCCATACTTGGGTGTCCTGAGAGTAACATATTCTAGCCCTTAAAACTCTGATAAAGCCTTTGAGACTATTGAAAGGGGCTCAAACATCTCAGGAAAATAAATGCAACTAAATGACTTGGAAACCATTAGGTAGATGCCAATTATAGGATTCCATATAATAAAACTAACTTCACTTAGTTAAGCAAAACCAAACCACTATCATCTACCAGTTAGCCCTCTTCTTTATCACGAGGAGAATCCCTTCTCCTGAAACAAGTTGATTTTCCAAGCCATGGGAGCACATATTATAAACAACACCCACTGCCAAAATGCAGTGTTATTTCTCATGAGGTACAAGATTTGGCTTGTAGCAGGGACCCCTTGCAGGGTCTTTCTCCAGCACTAAGAAGGATGCTTTGCATACAACACAGCTGTTGTTCTTTTCCTAAAAAAAAAAAAAAAAAAAAGGCTCAGGAAAGCCAAAGGTAAGATTCCTAATGTATCATGTACCCAGAGATGATTCAAAACTCCAAGCCTAGACCAGCTTCTGAGGCAGACAGTTCACCAACCAAGTCACATGCAGAAGGCGTGGGCCACTTACCTCACTTACCTGTACATAGATGTAGCAGGTGTCTCTGGTCACCTGGAGCGTCACATTCCTCCAGGGGTCAGAGAGGACTGTGTAGCCACACCGGGCAGTTGGAAACTCATGGATCTTTCTCCCTGACCCAAACTGGTCTGAATAGTGCCCCAGACAGCTTCTTACCACATGAGCCTCTCCTGCTTACTTCTGGGGGCCAATCCACCAGCCCCCACTTTGTTTATAAGAAAACACTTGTCATACAGCCACGAAGAGCTACAGCCAGAATTCAAACCCAGGCAACTGACTCAGAGCCTGTACTCTCAACCCCTTTTCTATACTGTAGGTTATTAACAAAAGCAAACATTTGGGAAGTCTATCTCATCGGTCCTGTCTCCCACAGCCTGCAGGCGCTGCATTTATGGCCAAGGGATAGGTTACCGCTGTGTGGCTTGGGCTGTGCTGGCCACTGGACAGATATTTTATCCACTCATCACATGGCCCTCTGCAAAACACATGGCCTTGACCCCGAAGTTCAGGGAGGCCGAAGGTCAAAGAGGCCAAGGGCCCTGCAAGGTCACACAGCTAGTGAGGAGCAGAGATGAAACTCAAGGCAAGTCCAAAGGCTCCTCCATAATCTTTCCTGGCTTTTGTAAGATGCATAGCTACTTTTCACAGCACTGACTGCCCCAAACAGCTATTTCATATTGGTGGTAGTTAAATATTTACTTATATAAGTCCACCTCAACGTGAGATCTTCCAATTATGCTATGGTCAGAGGTCTAGGTGCAGTGAAATAATACTCCCCAGCTGTCAGATGGGGCTGTGTTAATGCTATGAAGGCAGACGGCATCAGGGATTTATGGGAAACATGAAGCCTTTTGGAGCCCCCCCGTCCCCTTGCAAAATGTGCAATCCCATACATGGTGATGGTCATGAAGGGGTTACAGGACCCCAACACCCTGTAAGTATTGCGAACAATCAAGACTGTGCCCCAAATATGTGGTGCTCTGCAGCTGCACTAAAGTCCAAGTGTCTGCCTCGGATGTGGGCGGCCTGGAGGCTTCCTCCCATGAGGCTCTCTGCACACTCTGGCTCATGAAGTCCGCATTGGTGGGAGAGAAGGCACAGGGCAGGGAGGTCACACCTCTGGGTGTCACGTTCCCTAGTCCCTCCTGGCCCAGGTGGACAAGGCAGCGTGATCATCTACCTGCAGTAGGGGTCTCCAGTCTGCAAGTCAAGCCTCCTAGAAGCTGCGGTCTCATAGAAGATAGAGCAAACTCTTCCATCAAGACTACATATGAGCAGGCTGTGGTGGTGCATGCTTGTAATCCCAGTATTTGGGAGCCTGAGACAGGAGGATCACAGGGTTGGGGCCAGCCTCAGCAACTTAGCAAGACCCTCAGCAACCTAGTGAGACCCCTGCTCCAAATTAAGAAAAAAGGGGGTCTGGAAGTATAGCGCGGAGGTAGAATGTGTCTGGGTTCAACCATAGGTACCAAAAACTAAACAAGCAAATAACTATAAAGGAGCAGGGTGTGGTGGTGCATGCCTGTAATCCCAGTACTTCAGAGGCTGAGACAGGAGGATTACAGGTTTGAGGCCAGCTTCAATAACTTAGTGAGATCCTGTTTCAAAATACAAAGATGTAGCATGCCCCTGGGTTCAATGTCCAGTAAAAAAAAAAGAAAAGAAAAAGAAACATGAATGGCTTTCCTTTTCTCTTTCTCTCTGTTTGTTTGAAGAAATATTATTAAGAGAAGTTCACCAAACAGCCAGAGAGTAAAAGCAAGAGACAGAGACAGACACACAGACAGGCAGCACACACACACACACACACACACACACACACACACACACATATATGAGAGAGAGAGAGAAAGAGAAACAGAGACAGAAAAAGACAGAGAGGTACTGGCTAGTCCTAGGATTCCTATTATCAAAAAAATCCGAGAGCTCCTAAGGCTCTTTAATCTTCTCAGCTCCAGAACTCTAGCAAGAGCCATGGGGAGTTGTTCACCTCACAGCAAGGTACAGAGCCACGGACAGCAAAACAGCCAGCCCTGCCCAGACCCCTCTGCCTTTATCTCTGCAGAAAAGCTCTGCCCTCTGCTTGGCCCATCAGCACAGAAATGGCCCAGGAAACTCGCAGTCTCCAGGGCAGTGGATTCCACTCCCTGTCCTCCTTCTTCAGCAACAAGGTGGCACACACTCAGGACAGTCGCCCTGCAAGGAGGCTCGAGTCCCTGCTGGTCACTCCATTCCCCGTGTTCCACAGACACTGGGGCAGAAGCCAGAAGGATTGCCAGATAAGAAACAGGCTCTCCTGTCTCAGCCTCTCAAGTACTGGAATCACAGGTGTGCACCTCCACAACTGGTTGACTATTTAAAGCATTTTAATGAGAACTTTCTGTTTACTAGGGACTACTAGAGACTGTGGATTAGGAGTGAATTAAGCAGAGAATCTCTTGCAGGCATGGAGACTGCAGTAATTGTAGTCCCTAGGCCTTGTAGGTAGGACACACTCAGAAAACATGCGCTTATTGGAGCTCTTCATTGACTTAATTTATACTCAGCTGCCAGCTTGGTCAGGCAGCCAGTGCTTAGAGGAGGATCTTTGAGAAGTTCATGGCTGATGGGCCCTCACTACGGCCCTGCCCATAACAGACAGGGCTTTAGGATCATAAATGAATGTGCTTGACTGATGTCCTTCGATGACACTGTTTCCAGGGGTTGGGAGAGGGCTCTGGTTTGGCAAATCTAGTATCTCAGAGACAAACAGGGCTTTAGGATCATAAATGAGTGTGCTGGGCTCCTGGTGTTGCATCGTTAGCTGTATGACTCTGGGAAAGTTGCTGGACTCTTCCAAACTGATCTGTTTTATATATGAAGTAAAATAAAAGTGAACCTTGCTGCAGATTCCAAGGTTTAAAAAAATGGGATGGATGTGCAAGAAATTCCTGCTTTCCTTCCACTCCTTCTCCCTTTATTCTTCTGAATGGAAGAAAAAAGATTCAACAAAAAGTGGTGTGTGTGTGTGTGTGTGTGTGTGTGTGTGTGTGACAGAAATTACTGAATGTAAAATAAGAGTGGTTTCTCAGAATTTCAGGAATCGTTTCACTGTGTTTTGCAATAATTTTCCTATCTTAAAAATGCCGAAGGGTGGCAAAATTAAATTGTCTGCATACTTGCTGCGAGCATGGAAAGCCGCCTGGAAGTAAACAGGACAAGATGTAATATGCTGATTTCTGTGTCTGTGATTACCTGTCCTACTTTTCGGATGCTGCAATCTCGTGCAGCTGCAATGGCAGAAGGAGGCCACGCGGGGGAGCCAGCCGCCCTCTAATGCCTTTTAGACAGCGCTGCAGAGGAGCCCGCGCTGGGCGCTAAGGGCCGCTTTGCTCCCTCTTAGGTCTCTGAAAAGCTCTCTCCCAAGATGAGGCCTTCCCCAAGCCCTCCTTTATGGCATTGGCCAGCCCTATTTCGAGAAAGCGAAGTGATGTTCTCGGATCTGAAGGAGGCCGTGATCGAGCTCCACTTTGCGGTGCAGCCCTCTGACCGGCCTTCCAGCTTCTTCCTTCCAGGTGGCAAGGGGGCGTTACCTTTGCACCGTAAAGATCACTAGGAACCAGAGTGAAAGGGCGAAATGCCACAGCGGAGGAAAGGCGCCTCACAAACTCAGAAGCAGGAGGTGCCAGGACTCACGCAGCAGATCAGGGGGAGGTGGCCTGGCACCCCGACCCCTGCGAGGCCGCGGCCTCGCAGACCTGCCCCTGCGCCCCACCAGAGGACTGGGGAGGACAGCCAAGGGCAGGAGGCAGGCAGCCTTCTCTGCCCCACCCTTTGTGATCAGGATAATGACGTTCCCAGGCTAGCTGGATGACACAGAGGAGCCAGATTCAGCGGTGTAAGTCTGAAATCCCAGTACTTTGAGACAGGAGGATCGCTGGTTCGAGGCCAACCTCAGCAAATTAGCGAGACCAAACCTCTGCTTTAGGACCCGGGACACCTTCTTCTCTCATTAATCTCCAACCCCTCTTCTAAAGGGACTTGAGAAATAAAATAGGGCTGGGGGTGTAGCTCAGAGGTAGAACCTCCTGGGTTCAGTTCCTAGTACCCCCTGTCCCCCCCCACACACAAAGAGGACCCGAGGCATGAACGTTTGCCCAGAGAGAGCGGGCCTCAGAGGAGAGGTCCTAATAGCAAGAGGAAGTGGGGTTTGTGGGGGAAGAGCCCGGAATCTGGACCGGAAGCTCCTACCTCAGTCAAAGGAGGCAGCGGGGCTCTGTCAGGTCCTCTGAGGTGTGTCATAGCTAGGAACCTGTCACTCCCCCAGCAAACAACCTGCAACCAACAACTGTCACACAAGATCACCTATGGCCAGTTAGTGGTGCTCAGGAAACAGTGACACCTACAGGGGGGCCATAGTACTATCTATTTCCATAAAAATTACAACAACAACAACAACAACAACAACAACAACAACAACAAAACAATAGCGTGCTCTCTCTCTCACATACACACACACACACACACACACACACACACACACACACACATGCATGTCACAAATGCTTGCTTTTTCCCTCTTCCCTGCCTTAATATACTGATGGTCTTGAACCTAGAGAAGGAAAGGACAGGAACAGATCACCTCATGCACCCCAAGGTACTGCAAGGTGGGAAGAGGCCACACCTGCCTCCGATTCGAGCTCCCGGCAGCCACCAGACCAACCTATGGTGAGGAAGGGGAAGCCAGAAACAACCACAACTATGGGGAATGTGTGTGAAATCATTTTCGAAACAAACTGGCCTTTAAAACAACCAAAGCTACCTGGGAAATTGTAAAACATGCCCAGGTCTCATTAAGGATAAGAAGAGAGCCATTTGACGGAATATGGTAGAAGTTGGTGATGGGTGTGTGGGGGGGAACTCTTCCAATCTGGTTGATCCTTGAGTTAACACTTTTTTTCCTCTAAAGGAAGTAAGTAGTGGTGACTAATGCTCTTCCAGCAGGTGCATTGGGCTGCGGAGAGGGAAGGAGGAAAAGTTCTGCAGAGCTCAGCAGCAAACGCCAAGCTGCTCCTTCCCTCTCTTCCTCCTCCTCCTCCTCCTCCTCCTCCTCCTCCTCCTCCTCCTCCTGTCTTCCTTGGCGTAAGGGCACCCAAACTCTTGAGTGGCGTCAATCTGGGCTTTCTGAGATCAGATGAGGTCGTTCTTCAGTTAACCAGAGGAGAAAAGGGATTGCAGATGAAGGGAGAAGAAAGTGTCCCTGGTTCTGGAGCAGAGGTTGCCAAACTTTCCATAAAAGTCAGATAGGAAGTATTTTGGGCTTTGTGGATCCCACAGTCTTTGTTGCAAAGACCCCACTCTACTTGTGCGACTTGGAAGACACAGATCATTCACAGAGGAGAGGGTTCAGCTGTGTTCCGAGTAACCAAAGGACAGTGCTTCTGGATTTCATATAATTTCTATATGTGAGGAAGTGTATTCTTTTGATGTTTTTCCAACCATTCTTAGCTTGAAGCCGTGGTTTACAAATCCCTGCCCTAGATGGTTCCCTTTACGGTTATATTGATCAATAAATACAGCCTCGGGTGCTCGCTGAGAACAGCCTCTCTTAAAATCCCCACCAGTGGGAGAGCAGAAGGTAGAGGTTGTTATATCTCTTGCAGACTACAACTCCAACCCTCCGGGCTCTCAGCAAAAGGGGCCTGCTGCAGACTCCCCCACTGAGGCCTCTGGGCTCAGCTTTGTTCTTCGTCTTCTCTCTTGCTTGTGGAATTCTCAGAGGATAGCAACTGTCACCCCAGTGATGTGTAACCGTGGTGTCCTGCAGAGACCGTGTGTGTGGAATCCGCTGGGAGGTTTTACACGCTCCAACAGTCACCTTCTTACAGAGGAGAATGAGGTGCCCCAGGAGGCAAGTGATTAACCTGAGACCTTGCAGCAGTCCAGAGGCCAGGTGAGGGCTAGGGCGTAATTACTGGAACGTGCATGTTTTGTCAACCCTTTTATGGCTCAGCACTGAGAGATGGGAAGACAGATGAAAAGGTGTTCTGAGACCTTCTATTTGCCAGGTGTAAACAAAGAATATTTCTTACCACTACCATCCTCAACTGAGGCACGGTCAACGCTCCCTTTTCACAGCCTGAGCAGATTTCCTGGGTTTGGTTCAGTTTAGTTTATAATGCCCACCTCATATGTGATTCAAAACTGCTCTCCTGAGCCGGGTGTGGTGGTGCACGCTTGTAATCCCAGTACTTGGGAGGCTGAGACTAGAGGATCTGGCCAGCCTCAGCTACTTAGTGAGACCCTCTGCAACTTAGTGAGACCCGGTTTCAAAAATAAAGAATACAAAATAGAGCTGGGGATGTAGCTCAGAGGTAGAATGCCCCTGGGTTCAATCCTCAGTACTGCAACAAACAAACAAACACAAACTGCTCTCCTTGGCCCCCATGAACCCTTCCCAGGCTCAGAGGGCTCAGAAGAAGTGGGGGCACAGTTGGCCTTGCCTTCCTGCCTCATTTTCCTTCTTTGGCCTTTCCTTCCTAGTGCAATCTTATGCCTGCAGCATGCAAGAGTGGGAGTGGGGGCAGTAGGCAGTGGTGTGCTGGAAAATACTTAACAACTGGCTCTTTGGGGAAAAAAATGCCCTGGTTTGCAGAATTTTCAGATTTCTGTGGAGTAAATTTCCCACTGTGGCTGATTACAGACTTCCAATGTGGTGTACTCTCTTGCACGCTGGTGTGAGCTGGTGTGATCTGTGTGTGCACAGAAAGTCTTCTCTGTGCTGTCATTGCTGGTCTGGCCGACACCCATGGGCTCCTGACATCCTTAGTGCTATAGCTCCTCAGTGGGCTCCCAGGGCCTTCCCAGTGCTTGAACTCTGCAGGAGGGAGACCTAACTCTTCTCTTCTTCCGCAGCTCCAGTCGCCAGTGCCCAGTGTGTGTCTCTTGCTGATGGGTCCCTGTGCCTGCTGGGCACCCCTTCTGGTGGGCACCTGCAAGATAGTCCAAGCTGAGCTACGCTGCACAGTGTCTACTTGAACCTTGGGGAGGTCGTGCATCCACGATAGCAAATCACAGCAGTGCATGCAGTTCAGCCCGGTTGGAATCTGAATGCATCAGGAAGCAGGACCTTTGCGAAGAGCCCAGGTCATGAGTGGGATTAGTGCCCTTATGAAAGGACCCCAAGAGCTCTTCTACCCTGTGAGGGCAGAGGGAGAAATTGCCGTCTATGAATCAAAAAGTGGATCCTCACCAGATAATGAATCTGCCAGTACCTTGATCATGGATTTCCCAGCCTCTAGGACTATCAGAAATAAATGTCTGTTGTTTATGAGCTGCCAAGTCTGCAGTAGTTTACTACAGCAGCTGAATGGGCTAGGACAAGCCCTTTGTCTCACCGCCCCTGGCTCTTCCCTGTGTCCTTCACCCTCTTAAATACTCACAGAGCTAGATGGACACGCCTGGTGTGTGGGTGGGAGTTAAACCAGGGGAAAAGCTGCTGCTCTCTTTCCCACAGGCAATCCCTGATCAAAGAACACGGGGGTTGGGGGGATACCAGAGCCAGAGCTACTCAAAGAGAAGCCACTTATTTATTTCTTCATCCTATAAGCATCATTGAATATACTCCGTCCTGGAAACACCGCTCTGTGTTGCATGAGGCTAATGATGGTGCCTCATGCGTTGATAGATGTCAGACACCAGGGATACCTGGTAAGTGCTTGATCAATTAGTGTTGTTGTTATTACTATTCTTATTATTATTACAGAGTTATCTTTCTGTTGTTGTTGTTCTTCTTCTTTTTCTCCTCCTCCTCCTCCTCTTCCTCTTCCTCATTCTCCTCCTCCTCTGTCTTCTTCTTCTTGCTGGGGATTGAACCCAGGGGCATTCTACCTCTGAACTACACTCCTAGCCTTTTCTATTTTTTATATTGAAACAGGCTCTCACTAGGTTGCTGAGAGTCTTGCTAAGTTTCTGAGACTGGCCTTCAACCTGCAAACCTCCTGTCTCAGCCTCCCAAGATCTGGGATTACAGGTAAGCACCACCATGCTTGGTGGTTCTCCTCCAGTTATTCTAACTTGCTGAACACCCCCAGGAGGGGGTGTTCATATGACTTGTGATGTGTCTCAGAAGGTGACTCAGGAAGGAGGAAGTCAATATCTTGCCCCTTTAAAACATATTAGTTTCTCTACTACATTAAGAGCACACCAAAGGTAGAAACGGCTTTAACCATCTTTTTACTGATGTACTGAAATTTTTCTTTTAAGCATTGAGCTATAATTAAGCTTTCCTAAGCTAAAAGCATACATTACAAGAGCTTACAGGTGGTCATTGAAATGTGGTCAATGCCCCACCATCCCTGAATCAAGCGTGCCATGGAACTGAGGTGTTGAGGGTCTGACTGCAGTGTCTTAGCTTCCAGCAGAACAGTGCCCAGGACACTGAAAGGACAGGGGCTCCCCAGGAAAGAGGTGTGTGGTGCAGCACTAGAGCCTGGTTAACAATGGACATTTCAAACTCAACGCCGGACCTCTGCTTTCCTGTGTGAATTTATATGGCTGTTTCCAGAATGGGATCTTCTACGGGAAAAGGACAGATAATTTTATAAATATGTGTCATTCAACTTGGGATTTTTAGAGAAAGCAGGATTTCTTCAGGAAATCTGAGAATTAGTGGGAAGATATGAGCGGCCGTAAAAATCAGTGAGACTTAAATAGGGAGGCTGGGCAGGTTCCAGGGCCATAGTGCTGAATGCCATCAGTACCTAAAGCTGTGGGTTTGAGTGTATACATTGGGGGTAGGAAGTAGGGGTCATACAGGGGATGAGCAGGTAGAAGACAGGTTGTTAGATTGAGCAAAAAATATTTAGTATATACATATATATTCATATGTATATATTTGCATGTGTCTGTGAGTATATATATAAAGTATAATTTAATATTTTTAAAATATAAATATGTCCCAAAGAATATTGAGGGAATTGCTTTTTGTAGCATTGGAGATTGAACTCAGGGGCATCTACCTCTGAGCTACACTCAAGTCCTATTTTATTTTTTAATTTGAAACAGAGCCTCACTAAGTTGCTGAGGCTGGTTTCAAACCTGCAATCCTCCTGTCTCAGCCTCCCGAGTACTGGGATTACGAGAGTGTGCCACCATGTCGTGCTTTGGGGACTCTTTTGAAAGGACTGTCAGAGCAATGATTTAGGGGAGTATATTAAAGCAATCAATGACATTACATGTGAGTTTAAAAATTCATATATATACCTATGTGTACTGGAATGCAAAAAAGAGAAAAAATAAAATATGGTGGGCTAAATGACTGTGACATTAAATGATGTGCGAACTAAACGTGTGGCATTAAATAAACGGATTAACAGAGGCTGCAGGTGTGGAATACCCTAATCTTTGTAGTAGTGATTCACTGAATCTCAGGTTTGATTTTAGATGTGTGTATTACGACATAAATCTATGGCTGAAGAAGTAAAGAGAGGAACAGACTTAATTTCTTTTGGATGACATTGATAATTGCAATTATGATGATTTTTTTTTTTTTTAAATTTTGGTCTCCTCCAGAGAAACAGCCCTGTTCTAGCAGCTGGTTAAGAGAATGTTTGGGAATATGAATTGTTTGGTGGTGCTTGGATATCTTATTTTATGTAGAAGGAGTTAGACAACTATTTCAAATAATTCTTTGAATTCTCCTCTGCCCCAAGGAGACAGGGCTAGCACTTCTCTGATAAGCGAGAACTCTCCAGCTTCTCTGAGAAATAAGTGGCAGATACTTTTCCATCTGGGAGTGAGTCCTGATCTGCAAAGGTTTCCTTCCTACACAAGTAAACAGGCGTCACAAATCTAGAGAACTAGATAAATTGGGAGGGGTGCCCAGAGGATAGACTGGACAGTTTGAAAAGAAAACTAGGATGACGGATTTCTCTCCAGCAAATTCTGCTCAGGTGCCTGTAGGGCTGAGCTGGGTGGAAGGCTGGGTGGACCCCTCAACCTCTGGACTTGCTCTGGTGACAGGTGGACTGAAGCTTGTGAGAAGCAATGTGAACTCTGATGGAACAGCTAGGCAAGGACTCTACATTGGTGTTGGCTGAGCTTAAGAAGCCATTCATACGACATACTGATAGCAGTCTCAAAGGCTGGGGGATGGTGTTCTGTTAGGAGATAGATGAGGAAAAGCAACTGTGGTGTGTGACCCCATCTGGTAACAAGGTACTTACCCCACTCGTAACTGGGAACTGTTAGTAATACAATAGGTTGCTGCTTTCTTCCTGATCAAATTGAAGTTGGGTGCTATGGGGCTGCTCTGGGATCTAGCTCTAGTGGATCTTAGTTTTAACATTTATCATTAATCCGCATAGAGGCACAAAGGTGTAGGAGGTCTT
>PVLC010036013.1:0-16582 GCA_004027655.1 Graphiurus murinus
TTTAACACTTTAGGTTATTCCCAAGATTTCAAAAAGTGAGAGATGTCACATGAAACGCCATAGTTCTAGACCCTCTAGAGAAATTAGAAAAGCTGGCAACTTGGAGCCCAACATTCAGCTGTCCCTCAGGCAGCAGGGCAGACCCCTCCAGGGTACCTCTGTCCCTGCCTGGCCATACCTTGTTCATAAGGAGCAGCATGATTCAAAAATAACAACCAGGTCTCCACAGCCAGTGTCCGACTCCCACCTCCCGGCTGCACCACGGACTCCTTGTACATTTCTGTGATTCTTACTTCCACATGTGTAAAACAGAGAAAATAAATAGCACTTGTCTCCAAGAGTTGTTTTAGGTATTAAATGAGCCAACATACACACACACACACACACACACACACACACACACACACACACACACACCTCTTAGGACAGGGCCTGGGTCATGGTAAATACCAAGTTGCTGATGCTGATGCTGATAATGGCGGATATTAATTCCCTGTAACTGTGCATTTGTTCTCACGATTGGACTCCTTTTCAAAGGCTGTGACCCTCAAATAAGATGTGGCAACCTTACATACTTTCTCTGCCCAAGGACAGGAAGGGACAACGTTTCAGGGAAAGATTCAAAGAGGATGGGACTGCTAAGGTGGGTTTCAAAGGATGAATAGGAGTTCTTCTAGGGGAAGAAGCCTGAGAAAGGCATTCCACACAGAGCAGGCAGCCTTCACAAAAGCCCAGAGGCATGACCAAGTGCAGCATGTTTAGGAAGTGACAAGGACAAAGAGTCCAGTGTCACTTTGCAGTGGGGTGAGTAGGAGGAGAGGCAGAAAGATGAGGCCAGGAAGACAGTTTTGTCATCATGACGGTATTTGAGGCAGGGAAAGAGATGAGATGAGCATTTATTGAGCATCTACTGAGCACAGGTGCTATCGTGACTGCCAGCCCTGAAGCCCGGATAATGCCCCTGGGGCTCAGGTTTCGGGGTCCTCACTTTGTCAAGGAGTTATGCAAGATTTCTGGAGGGTGATCCACTGGCCCAAGTCTTGCAGGGGATCAGTGGTGGAGCTGGGGTCAGACAGTAGATCTAACACCATCGTATCCAACCCTCGGCTTTCTGATTGTGAAGTAGAAACAGTGAAATAAAACCTACAGCCCAGGACTGCTGGGAGAAGAGATCTGAGAACGAACGACGGCCCAGCGCACAGGACCCTGCACCTCGCCGCAGCTTGTTATCTGGGTCTGAACGAGGCTGTGTTGCTCCAGGCCTCGTGGCCTGACTGGCCCCCCTGCCGGGGCTCAGATGTGGGGACCCAGGGAGTGATGGCCTAGGCCAGTGGGTCTCAAAATGTGGTCCCTGGTCCAGCAACGTGAGCATTGTGAGCTAATTAGAAATGCAGGTTCCCAGGCCCAACCTCGACCTCCTGGATAGGAGGCTCTGGGAGGGAGGCCCAGTGTCTGTACTTCACAATTGAGTCTGAGAACCAGTGATCTAGGGAGAAACTCCAGGTGAGGTCCCCTGCGGCCACCTGTATCTGCCACACGCTGGAGGAGAAGGTGGGTGTGAGAATTCTGTGGTCAGCCAAGGCCCCGAACTGCAGAGCATGTGATAAGACGGAATTGTGTCCTGCTCTGCCCTGAAGCCTGGAAGGAATTATTTCCTTACAGACAGAAAAAGTTGCCCAGGGACCTAGAGGATTCCTTGGGTTATTATCCTTTAGAATTTGCTCTTTTTTCTAGCCTGTGGCTTCCAGTCTGCCCACGTTGAAGGCCTGGGTCAAAACTTAACTTTTCAAGGAGTTGCTTCCTAGTGAGGAAGACCCCAGGCAGCTGAGGACCTGTCTCTACCCCATAAAGAGCCTGTTCTCAGTCCCCTCTGTGCCCCGGGGCCTGACGGAAGTCTCTTTGCCCTAGACCTCCAATGAGAATCTGTCCAGGCACAAACCCTAGGCAAAGGAGAATGATCCCATGACTCTGTGAGAAGACTGTGAAGGAAGAGGCAGGGCAAGGGACAAGCAGGCAAGCCCAGGTTGGAGACAATCACAGACTCAGAGGACCCAATCTAGAAAGAGACCCACAGTCAGGCATGATGGTGCATGCTGTAATCCCAGTAGGGAGGTAGGTTTGAGACCAGCCTCAGCAACCTAGCAAGACCCGGTCTCAAAACAAAAAATAAAAAGGGCTGGGTGTATAGCTCGGAGGTAGAATGCCCCTTGGTTCAATTCCTGGGGTGGGAGGGAGAAAGAGAAAGAAGGAGGAGGAGGAGAAGGAGGAGGAGGAGGAGGAGAAGAGGAGGAGATGGAGGAGGAAAGAAGGAAAGAGACCCCATGCACGTCCTCTTCAGAGCACTAATGAAGCGCAAGGAGGCAGAGGGGCCCAGCGCACACAAGCGCAGGCCTAAACATCAAGACTCCTTGCTGGTGGGCCCATGGTTAATACCCTCTGCATGACAACAAATCAACAACAAAATACCGTAAACCCAAGCGTGTCAAACCAGTCAAAATACCTGCCACCATTAGGGCAGAGAGCTACCTGCATGGATAAAGACATCCTGCAAATCAAAGACCAACCACCCCATCCAAAAAAGGAGCAAAGGATATGCTTTGGCGAATCACAGGACACTAAGTGCAAACTGAATTCAGCTGGGAAGTTTCCCAACTATGCTCCGAAAAGAGAAACACAAAGTAAAACCACAGTGATTCTGCTTCCTACCTGTGGGGCGGCTGGGTAGCGCTCAGGGTTGGTGAAGATCTGGGGGAGTCCGAGCTCTGAAGTTCTGCGGGTGAGAACAGAGATCGGAGCAAATGCTGGAGGAAGTTAGGCACAGCTGTCAGCACTTAGGATACGGGCACCCAGGCATCTGCCATCTCACCTCTAGGAATTTCCCCAATGGGCGCCCATGCATGGAGCACCACATGTTAGAACAAGGCCATTCAGTGCTGCGCTTAGGAGCCAAAGACGGGGACTATCTAAACATCCATCTGAAGGGAACCAAGAATTGTAGCTGTCAGAACAGAATACCATGCAGCCATTAGAAAGAAAGCCATAGCTCTTTCTAAATAGATGCAAAACTATCCCCCGGATGTATTGGGGTGTTTGTTTGTTTCTGTGTTTGTTTTATGGTACTGGGGATCAACCCAGAGGTGTTCTACTTCTGAGCTACACCTCCAGCCATTTTTTGTTGTTGTTGTTGTTTTGGTTTATTTTGAAACAAGGTCTTGCTAGGTTGCTGAGGGTAGCCTCACACCTCTCAAACCTGCAATCCTCCTGACTCAGCTTCCCAAGTACTGGAATTACAGGCATGCACCACCATGCCAGGCTTCAGATGTATTGTTAAAAGAAAAATGCAAGCCAGGCATGGTGACACACACTTGTAATCCCAATACTTGGGAGGCTGAGACAGGAGGATCACAGGTTCAAGGACAGCTTCAGCAAGTAGTGAGACTCTCTTATCAATCTAGTGAGACCTTGTTTCAAAATAAAAATAAAATAGGGCTGGGGATGTAGCTTGGAGGTAGAATGATCCTGGGTTCAAATCCTAGTGCCAATAAAGACAAAAAACAAAAACGAAAAATGCAAGGTATAGAACAGTATTCAACTGCATGTGTGCAAATTCCCGTGTGTGTTAAAGGATCACAATGTGCATGTATGTGTATGTATTTTTATGTGCACACTAGACTCTGGAGGACATGCTGGGAGCTGAGGATATTGGTGACTTTTGCAAAAGGTGAAACGGGACCTTAGGCAAGAAGACATTTTTACTGCACATAATTTGGTACCCTTTAGATATTAGTGCATCTCACACGTGTGTTGTGTTATAATTGAATATTTTAGCCACACACGCCTTCTTATTTAAAACAAGCATAGCATTAGTGATAAGATGAATCCCCTTAATAATACCCAAATTATATTTTAGGCTTTCAAATGAAAAGTGAATTGATTTTTTTTTTAAATAGAGGGTTTGATCCCCAAAGGACAAATACCATGTGATTCCACCAGGTGCAGTCCTAGACTAGGCAAGTGCTGGGGGGGCTGGGGGGTCATTGTTTAGTAGACACAGAGTTCCATTCTGTTTGGCGTGGCGAATAAAGTTCTGGAAATGGATAGTGATGTGATGGTTTTACACCATCGAGATGTTCTTAACATCTATGAACTTGATAAAAGAGGTAAATTTCATGTTATATATATTTTGCTATAAAAATGTAGGAATTATTTAAAACAAACAAATGCAAAAAGGAGAGGCTTTGACATCAGATTTCCTGAGTTCTAGTCGGTATTTCTACCTCTTCTTAGCTAAGTATACTTGACCAATAACTGGACCTCTCTAAATTTCTGTTTTCCCACCTGCAAAAAGGAGCTAATAAAGACTGCTGGCGCCAGGTGCAGTGATGCACACCTGTAATCCCGGTACTTAGGAGGCTGAGACAGGAGGATTGCAGGTTCACGCCTAGCCTCAGCAATTTAGCAAGACCCTCAGCAGCAACTTAGTGAGAGCCTGTTACAAAATAAAAGAGGGCTGGGGGTGTAGTTCAGACGTAGAATGTCCCCTTGGATTCAATTCCTGGCACACCACACACACACACACACACACACACACACACACACTGCTGGCCTCATAGCAGACTTGGAAGGATTAAATTCCTGTATGCATACCAAGTGCTTGCTGCACCCCTGGAACTATCATAGGAGGTCAGGGTTGGGAAAGGGGGCGCTGGGATCAGCACCAGGACCAAATACTAAGAGTGACATATTCAGAGGAGGTGGTTGCCTGGGAGTTTATAGAAGCATCAAGTCTGTATTTTGATATCACCGTATCTGCAAAAAATTTTTAAATATATATGTCTGCACAATGTAAATCTCAAAATGGTGAGTCAGATAAAATCTTCTTGACTGGAGATGAAAAAGACATGGTCATTCTTAAGCTGGGCCTGCTGGCTTACAGGAATGTGAACCCTGGCTTGGGCACAGATGAGCTGCGTGATCCAAGCAAGTTATTTAACCTCTCTGTGCTTCCGTTTTCTTATCTATAAACTAGTAAGGACAAGTAATCCCCATCTCGTTAGAAACTTTAGGAAGATTAAATGTGTCAAATGCTCAGAACAGTAGTGCCCAGCCCACACTAAGTCTTCTGTAATGTGTGTTAAATACATAATCCTACACCAGGCATGGTGATGCACACTTGTAATCCCAGTACTTGGGAGGCTGAGAGAGGAGGATCCAGGTTCGTGGCCAGCCTCAGCTACTTCGTGAGGCCCTCTGCAACTTAGTGAGACCCTGTTTCAAAGTAAAGAATAAAAAATAGGGCTGGGGATGTAGCTCGGAGGTAGAATGCCCTTGGGTTCAATCCCCAATACTGGGGAGGAAAACAACAACAACCCTGAAATAAGCCTACAAGTCTAAGTATTTTTGTTTCTAAAAGGGGAATTTAAACCCAGAGTGGTGGCACACACCTGTAATCCCAGTACTTGGAAGGCTTAGCCAGGAGGATTGCACGTTCCAGCCTCAGCAATTTAGCAAGGCCTTCTGCAACTTAGTGAGACCCTGTTTTAAAATAAAATAGAGCTGGGGGTATAGCTATAGCTCAGAGGTAGAACGCCCCTGGGTTCAACTCCCAATATTTATTTATTTATTTATTTATTTATTTATTTATTTATTTACTTATTTGTTTTTAAAGGGGGTATTTATTTTTCACACTAAGGAAATGGTATCCCAGCCAAAATATAGTCATGGCGTTTCCTGGAGCCCGGAGGAGCCCCTGGGGGTGTGTTTGCCGCGGTGCCTGGGGAGGCTGGGGGAAGGGCAGGTGCCCAGCTTGGGCCGGCATGGGGAGGCTCCAAAACACGGAGGCTCTGAGAAGACCAGGGCTGTGTCCACAGCACCCCACAGCAGTAACGACAGAACCTGGGTTCAACCCACTTTCTCCTCCTCTCTGGTGCCCTCCGATCCGGAGCATCCGGTGAAGCTTGCGGGGCAGGGGTCCTTTGTCAAACATAGCCCTTTCCTTGCACACCTCTGGAACAATCCAGGCAGCCTTGCTTCCCCTCTGGGTGGCAGGGACCCCACCCCACGACAGGGCCCTGAAGGAGCCGCTCCCGAGTGCGCCCCACAGAGGACCCTGAGAAATGAGACCACTCAGAGTGAGCGACCCTTCCCCCTCAGCTGATTGCTGAAATTCCTCTGTGGGGTCTCAGTCCAGAGTTGATTCTGGATCTAGCTTAGGGCTCTGACTCCTGGTTGACAAGCAGGACTCCCTGCCCGCCTCCACCCCGGGAGGGGCCGCTCCGGTCCCCCGGGCTTTGCTCTCAGTGAGGCTGGCTTGCGTGGAGGTCTCCAGGCCGCTGGTTAGTGAGAGGCCGTGGCCTGGGAGGCAGGCCTTGAAGGACACTTTAGAGATTGGGAGAACGTGAGGTGTCTCGAGGTGCAGTTGGTGTGCACAGGCCACAGGTGCTCATTAATGCTGGGGAGGTGAGAGGAGAGAAGAGAGGGGCGGAGATGGGGAAGGAGACTGAAGAGAGGGAAGAGGAGGATTCGAGCTAGAGATGGACCCTCAGCACCCAATGCCCACCCTCCTCTTGGTGGCATTTGAGGATGACGTGGGGGGCAGGGACTGGTGCTAAGGGCCTTTGCCTGCCCTGGGCAAGGGGGCTCTGGGGAGTTGGGGTCCCAGTGGCCCTGCTTGGGCGGTTGATTCTGTCCTCAAAGCACCAGGACCATGGTAGGGGGTTAAAATCCCCCGGGCGCCTGCATTTGTAGCCCATTGTAACTGCATCTGTAGCAGTCCGTGTAAGGGAGGTGTGGAGAGTCCCCAGCTCCAGGGCTGCTGCTGCAAGCTGGTGACTTCTGACCCCACCCCACCTGGGGATGAGCCCTGTCACCGCCTGCCTGCTTGGCCAGCCCAGGTGGCTGGTTCTAGCCCCGCCCTTTACCTGGAGAATTCAGGGAAGTTGAGAGATCATAATCAGGAGCTGGTATGCAGGCAGCCAAGGCCAAGTTCATTGGGGGGCAGGCGATTGCTGGCGTGGGAGCCGGGCTCTGCCTCACCAGGCCCTGGCCCCGTGGCATCAGACCATACTAGTGGTGGCAGAGCCTGGGGCTGGGTGTCGGAGGTGGGGGGGTGGCAGCATTGGGGTGAGAGGAAAGAAGATGCCTGCTTACCCATGTGAGGCACTCTCTACAGTTCACTCATTCACTCAACAAACATTGAGGGAGCATTTCCTGAGCGCTGTGACTTCACATCACAGGAGTTCAAGCTAGAGGCTAGGTTTTTTAGGTGTTTGTTCAGGGCTGTTGTCCTGGCTCCAGGGAGGTGCACAGCAAACATTTGTTGAATGAATGATGGATGGATGGGTGGATGGATGATGGGTGGATTGGTGGATGGCAGGCAGGCAGGCAGCCTTGGACTAGACACCGAGCACGAGCACGCAGCAAGGAACAAGTCACATCTATCAGCGCCCAGGAGACGTCTCGGCCCCACCCAATGGTCCTGTCGCCAGCCTCACCTGCAATCCTGAACTCGCAAGGGGCCCCAGCAACAACGACGGGGCGAGATAGGCAGGTTATGCTCTCGTGGGCTCTGATGAGCATTGGCCTGAAGACCCCTCTGAAAGGCAGCTCAGGGGTCCAGGAGGTGCGGCCTTGTTATTTGTCATTTTGTTTGGTCTACAGACTCCTGTCCTCAAAGATTAAGGAATGGGCTGGCTTTGCTTCTCTTCTCTTTCTTTCTCTCTCTCTCTCTCTCTCTCTCTCTCTCTCTCTCTCTCTCTCTCTCTCTCGTAAGGCTGAGGATTGAACCCAGGAGCACTCTACCTCTGAGCTACACTCCTAGCCCCATTTTATTTTTTTATTTGGAAACAAGGTCTTGCTAAGTTGCTGAGGCCAGCCTTGAACCTGTGATCCTCCTGTCTCAGCCTCCCAAGTCCTGGGATCCCAGGTGGGCACCACCACGCCTGGCTCTGTTTCTCTTTCCACATACGATATGGCTCATCAAATAAATGCCCACGGGGATCACATGGCTTTTCCCCCTTTTAGTAATAATAATAAACACAGGCAGGTTAGGATTATTCCTATTTTGGTGCTGGGGGGTGCTAAGCACACGCTGAGCCACTGGTGACACCCTCAGCCCCAGGCCGTGTTTTTTTAAGTTTATACTACCTGCCAGGCACGTCCACAGATTCCTTCAGCAACCACAGGGGCAGGTGCAGTTGTTACCCCCATTTTACGCACTGGGGGAGGGAAGCTGAGCCCTCTTGCTGCATGATTTTATTATATCCTCACAACAGGACAGAGAAACAGGTAGCATGATTGCATTTTTGCAGATCTGAAAGGGGGGCCCAGAGAGGTTAAATAACTTGCCCAAGGTCGCACAGACCTAGATGGTGGGTGAGGCCAGGATTCAAAGCCGGGCAGCTGGACAGCAGAGCCCACTTTGCTCCCTCCACCCTGCCTCTCTTGGGCTTCCTGGTGTCATCTGAGAAGTGAGGGAGGGAGGAGTGGAACTTTTCTGCCCTGGGCCCTGGCTCTCACAGCCTTCGGTTCACCTGAGGCCGAGTGTAAGGTTCCAGCTTTTCAGTCTGCTGGGAATCACCTGGGTCACCACGAGGGTGAAGATCCCAGCCTCCTGGCGAAGGAGGCTGCACGAGGCTTCGATTGTCAGCGCCTCTCTTTGGGGGCATCAGAGTCTCAGCCTCCAGGCCTCTTAGAGCCATGGGGTTCTGAGATGCCCACAGAGGCTGGGCCTGACTTCCCGGGCCTCCAGCCCTGTACCAACCTGACCCCAGCCGGGATGGGGCTGTGTGGCCTGGGCCCAGGGCTCTCCAAAGAAAGCAAAGCAAGGATTCCAGAAGCTGGCAGGAAATGAGGACTTGGTGGGGAAACAGGAGGGGCCAAGGGAAATTAATGCCCCCCTTCTTTCTCTTTCTATCTGATTCATGCTTTACACCTGGTGTTTGCGGAAAGAGGTGTTTAATAATCCCCAGCGTGCAGCCAGACACAGCCTGTCATCCCAGTACTTGGGAGCCTGAGACAGGAAGATCGGCAGGTTCGAGGCCAGCCTCAGCAATGTAGCCAGGCTATCAGCAACTTAGCAATACCTGTTTAAAAAAAAAAAAAAAAAAAAAAAAACTTAAAAAAGGATTGAGGGGGTGTAGCTCGGAGGTGGAATGCCCCCGGGGTTCAATCTCCACTGCCAAAAATAAATAAATAATAAACACCAGCAATGGGGCCGGCTCTGGAGGTCCAGGGCACTGGAAGCCCAGCAGACCAAACCTTACCAAGTCACCTTGTGTGAGCTGCACACAGTAGGCCTACCAAGTATACCAAGTAGGTGTGTCATTATCCCCACTGCCATCCCATCTCTGCACAGTCCCCCCCCTCCTAGACATTGCCATCAGCACCAGCACCATCTGGCAGCTCACATGGCTTCTCAGACCCAAGGCCCCAGCTCACAGGTGGGGAAAGAGAGCCAGAGCACATGACACATCTGTTCCCTAGAAAGATGGTAAAGAACTAAGGCTCCAAAGCCTGAAAGATCCCCAACTAGATTCCCAGCTCTGCTCATTTCTAACTCTGCGACTTTGGCCAATTGCCCCAACCTCTCTGAACCTCCGAGGCCCGGTCTATAAAATGGGATGGTCCCGGTTCCCGCCTCCTAGGACTGTGGGAAGGGACACGGCTGAGGTAGGCACAGCCCTGGCACCGAGCCTGGCTCAGATCATAAAAGCAGAACAAACACAGGAAACACTCTGGCGAGGGGAGCCCCGGTGGGGGGAGCCCCGGTGGAGGAAGCCCTCAGGGCGTCCAGCAGGGAGTTCCCGGCAGCGGGGTTTGGTTTGGGAAGCAGGTGGCGGTCACCGGTCACCATAAGAACAAGCCCTGGTGTGGGGCAGTTACGGGCAGGTCTGGAAAGACCACTTGAGGGCCCTGCTCTCTTCCCACGGGCCTAAAGGTACGGGGGCGGGGGGGAGGGCTTTTGCCTGGAGCAGGGCTGAGGGCTCAGAGCTGTAGCTACAGCCCATCCGGCCTGAGAGAGATCAGGGAGCAGGGGCTTTTCCCAGGCAGTTATGGGAGGTCCCTAGGAAGAGCCAACTGCTTCCCCTTCCTGACCCAGAGGGCCCCCCAAAGCAGCAAGCACCGACCTCCATCAGGCGTGGGGGCAATTCCCTCTGGGAACCTCTTCCTTTTGAATGATTTGTTTCTGAACAGCAATAAAGGTGGGCACCCAAGGCTGCTCCTGTGCTAGGCGACCCTGTGTGTGTGGGGGGGGTCTTCCCTCCAGCCTCTAGAGCTGCTGCAAACCGCTGGGAGGGTGTGTGCCGCCCAGCTCCAGGAGCGTCATTCATGCAGACTACGCTACGAACAATGTGCTCTAGAGCTGTGCAGTGTGCAACCTACACAGCCACACAGGGCAGCTCTGCCGAGAGTACAGAGCCGTCTTGGGTGCCCCAGCTTCAAGGCAGAGGAGGAATGGATGGTATCTGGATGCCAATTAAGATCCAGAGAGCCCAGGTTTGCCACCCCAGCAGATCTGTGGCTGTCCTTGGGAAGGTTGTGCCCGGTGGTGGCTCATCAATTATTCTCAGCATCGATTATGGGGAGGTGACACCGCCAAGTAATCGAGAAAACAGACTCTAGAGCCAAACAAACAGGTTCAATTCTGCCCTGCCACCCTCTCTGTGTGACTTGGGGCAAATCGCCTGACCTCTCTGTGCCTCATTTTCATCTAAAAAAAAGCCAGGCATGGTGGTTCGCAACTATAATCCCAGTACTTGGGAGGCTGAGACAGGAGGATCTCAGGTTCCAGTCCAGCCTCCTCAGCAACTTAGGGAGACTCTCACCAGCAACCTAGTGAGACTCTATTTCAAAAATAAAAAGTAAAATAGGGCTGAAGGCATAACTTGGAGATCAAACGCCCCTGGGTCCAATCCCCAGCACCACAAAAAATAAATAAATAAAATAAAGTAAAAAATAAAGTAAATAGGTCTATAATAACACACAGAGGTAGACCAGCTCTCCCTGCCTTTTGTGGAAAACGAGATTGCATGGGCAAAACACGAAGCACCGAGCGAGCTGCTGCAGAATGAACACTTGGTCCCCCTGAGGTTCCGTGAGACCGGCAGCCCGGGAGGTGACGCTCCCACCTGGGCCACGGCGGACCTGGGCCCCACCTGAAGTCTTTGGCACAGATCTGTCAATACTCGATCAGGTCTTGTCAACATAACCTTTTCGTAATCAAGTGCTGCTCAGGTTTCTGAGTGGGTGTCGGGCCTCCGGGCAGATAAATACCAGGGTGGGGACAGGGGCCTGCGGCTCATTCCTCCAACCCCGGGGGGCTGCAGACCGAGGCTCGTGGGCCCAGTGCGGCCCACCAGCTCTGTACGGCCTGTGAGCTAAGAACAGCTTGTAGGTGGTCAAACGTCAGGAGAAAAACCGTATTTCATGACACGTGCGAATTATTTGAAGTTCAAAATAAATGACAAATAGAGTGCTGTTGCTAGCTTCTGTGTTTCCGGGCCTGCTTTTGCACAGCAGTGGCCGCACGGAGCACCTGCTGCAGGGTTGTATGGCTCACAAAGCCTGCAAGATTACTGTCTGGCCCTTTCCTGGAAAAGTTTGCAGAGTGTCGCGCTAGCCCTGTGGTTCCCCGACTCTGTTGCTTGCTCGAATTACCTGGGAAACTTTTTATTTTTTATTTTGAAACAGACTCTTGCTGAGTTGCCGAGGTTGCCCGCAAACCTGCAATCCTCCTGTCTCAGCTTCCCAGGTAATGGGATTACAGGCATGCACCACCATGCCTGGCTACCTGAGACATTTTGTAAAAGCTTGATACTCCCGTCACACCCCAGGCTGAGTACATCAGAATGCCTGGGCCGGGAGCCAGGCAGCAGTATTTTATAAAGATCTACAGATGACTCCAGTAAGCAGTCTAGTTGGGAACCTGTGGCCCTTCGCTGAGTCCTTCTATGTACCTTTTGCCAAGCCAGAAAGGCTGCCCCTTCCCGTAATCAGAAATCCAGCACAGAATTTAAGTCACCGTTCCTATCCCAAGGCTTGTGGGCAGGGTTTTGCAAGCTGGTGCCCTAAAGCCTTATTTGGTGTGATCCAAACAGTAATTTTTTTGTGTGTGGGAGGGTGCTGGGTATTGAACTCAGGGCCTCAAGCAGGCAAGCATGTGCTCTACCACTGAGCGACACCCTCAGCCCTAGTAATTTTTAAATTGATAAATTTCACTTTGGGCTGGGCATAGTGGTGCACTGCTGTAATCTCAGTACTTGGGAGGCTGAGACAAGAGGATTGTAGGTTCATGGCCAGCCTCAGCAACTTAGCGAGACCCTCAGCAACTCAGTGAGACCCTATTTCAAAATGAAAAATCAAGCCAGGTGTGGTGGCACATGCTTGCAATCCCTGGACTTGGGAGGCTAAGACAGGAGGATTGCAGGTTTGCAACCAGCCTCATCTAGTTAGTGAGGCCCTCTGCAACTTAGTGAGATCCTGTTTCAAAATAAAGAATAAAAAATAGGGCTAGGGATGTAGCTCAGAGGTAGAACGTCCTTGGATTCAATCCCCAGTACTACTACTACTACTACTACTACTACTACTACTACTACTACTACCAATAAATTTCACTTTGGCACCTGGGTTTCAGATTGAAACATGGGAAGCTCTAGCCCGCCTGAGCCCACATTTCCAGATAGCAGTCCCCATTTGGTTCTGACATGGCTTCGTTTTGTGATACCACCTGCTTGGCCCCCCATAGCCTTTGAGTTTGCCACCCCTGCCTACATGGGGAGCTCTAGGCCAGAGGTCTCCAGTGTCACCTGCAGTCATGACCGATGCGGATCCTGGCTGGGGTACAGCTCGGTGGTGGACACTTGCCTGGCATGCCGGAGGCCCTGGGTTCCATCCCCAGTACCAGGGAGAAGCAGGAAAACCATGTGGGTTCTGACTCAATATTTCATCCGGGGCCCAGATTTTTCTCTCTCACTCGATGATGCCTCCCATCTGGCACCGTCCTTTGAGAGGGTGATAGGTAGGTAGCCCAGTGCTTCTCAAACTTTGGCAAGGCCCAGAATTCCTGGAAGCCTGTTACAGCTCAGATTGCTTGTAAAAACCTGGACTTTCTGATTCAGGAGGGCCAGGGTGGGGCCTGGGGATTTGCCTTCCTAACAAGTTCCCAGTAGTTGCTGCTGCTATGGCGGCAGTGGCCGGTTGGGGGACCAGACTCTGAGAAAGGCTGCTCACGAGGGCAGGGTGTTTGTTCCCTCTGCGACAGATTCCTGGACTCCACTGAGGGAGCCAGGTCTTGCTTGGCTTCTACAGTCAAACTACCTCTTTGACCGGCCCTGAGCAGTTTCCTCAAGTTCAAAGCGACCATTTAAAGACATAAGAGGAGAAAGCCGAACTTTGTGTCTGCTCCTTGCAAACTTCCCCATTCCCAGGCGCTCTGATCTGCAGTTCCCAGCAAAGTCTCTTCCCACAGAGAGATCTGGGTTAGACCCACGGGGCTCCTGCTCACAGGACCAGATGCCAGGCCATGGGGGTCTCAGGGGGTTTTAGGCCCAAAGCCACAGGGCGGGGGTGTCAGAGAGGCCACACCCACAGATAGCTGCGGCTGCAGCTTGAGGAACAGGCTGGGCCCCGCGCCATCCCCACAACTACCTTGAACAAGAATGCCCCCCCCAGGGCCAGGACCGGTTCCCCCGAGCCCTGACACTTGAGAGGCTGCAGCAGGATCTGGGTGGCTGAGCCTGAGGACATCAGAGAGTGGGAACTGTTGGATTCTCTTCCTGGACCCTCGAGAGCAGGCCTGGTGGCCTCCCTGGGGCTCCCTGTTGCTCCCTCGGGTGGGGTGTGAGCAGGGCTGGGCCTCCATCTCCGTTGGGTGGGACCTTCAAGTCCCCCATGGCAGGAGGGCCCCTGGGGAAGGCAGGAGGGTTGGGGAGGCTCCTGCAACCACGCAGTGACCTTGGGCCTGGCGTGCGGCGGTGGAGGCATGGCTCCTTGCAGGATTGACTCAAGGATTAAATGAGGTGAAGTGCACAAAGGAGCATGACGGTCCCTGGCACATGCTAGGTGCTCAGCAAACAGCTGCTGTTAACGTGATAATAGAGAGGAATTAGGATGCAATTATATAAACTGCCCTCCACAGCTCCCTCCTCCACCTCTCAGTCTTCAACATTCAGGTTTGCTTGTGTTCCAAAAGTACCTATTTGGCCAGGTGCCACACACACCTGTAATCCCAGAACTTGGGAGGCTGAGACAGGATCGCAGGTTCAAGGCCAGCCTCAGCAACTTAGCAAGACCCTGTTTCAAAATAAAATAAAATAGGGTTAGGGTGTATCTTGGAAGTAGAATGCCCCTTGGTTCCATCCCCAGTACCGAAAAAATTAAAACATAAAAATAGAAGCACCTATTTGGCACCAAGTGTATTCATTTCAATATTCAACTCCTATTTAAGGTCCCAGGGAAAGCGCTTCCAGCTGGGAAGGTTTCTAGCCAGAAGCAACTCTGGTGACCACACCACAGCATGAATATCAACCCTGCCTCCAGCCCTGAAGTCCAGACTTCTTTATTGAGCACCAACTGGATGCCGAGCTCTAAGCTCAGGACTCAAGCAATCTGTCCAGGGACCTCCCCAGCCAGTGGGATAGATGAGAGAGGGGAGGGGAAAGCCGAGCTCCCTTGCAGGCTGGTCCTCGGAAAGCTCTATGGAGCTGCAGAGGAGGGGGAGGGCTTCCTTCACTGGGGATGTGTGGGAGGTCGGGGCGTGGGAGCTGGGCCTGGGCAGGTGTTGGGGATTTGTTGGGGAGAGGCGCCCCAGCGGTGAGAAACAGCTGGAGTGGAAACACAGCAAGGAGGATTTCTGGAGCTGCAATCCTCCTGTCTCAGCCTCTCAAGTACCAGGATTCCAGGCTTACACCACTGCACCTGGCTCATGCACACAATTTAATCTGCACACCAACTCTAAAGAAGTAGACACTATTTCCCTCTCGTTTAACAGATGGGAAACCCAGGGCACAGAGAGGGCAAGTAAATCCTGCAAGGTCACACAGCAAGTAAGTGAAGCTGAGATTTGAACCCAAGTTCTCAACCACTACCCCGTTTTGAAGGGAAGCGAGCACAATCAAAAAGGAGACGCGTTGATTGGAGCCAGGTGTCACGGAGTCTTCAAAGCCAAGCTAAGGGCTTGGCCCTCATTCTGTAGATACTGGGAGCCATGGAAAGTCTCCGGGAAGAACGTGGTACGGTGACAGCTGAACCTCAGGGAAGTGAGTCCCGATGCCAAATCTTTCTTTTAGGGAACTAGAACGTTCCCAGCACCCATCCTTCCACAGGCAGCCTCATGGAGAAGTGTGTAAACTCAGCAGCCCCCTGAGGTCTTCATCTTTTTTGCTCCCTGATAATTGCAAAAGTCAACAGGAGTCCACCTCGATGCCAAGCGCTCTCACGTGTCACTACACCTTAATCCTCATTGGTGTTGGGGGGGGGGAGGGCGGTTCTGCTGCTGGCCCCCCTTGCAGTGACAGAGCCCGTAAGCTGGAGACCTGATTTCACCTGGATCACCCAGTCAGCCAGAGAGGGGGTGAGGGCTCAGCCAAGCCCATCTCACTGCGAAGCACACACTTCTGAGTTGGCTGCAGAGATGGACTGACTTGTCCTCCTGACTCTTCTCCAGGACACTGCATTTGGGGGAGGGGCCTTCTACCTCTGAGCCACACCCCCAGTCCTATTAAATGTTTTAAGTTGTGAAATAAGATCTTGCTGGAGTGCTGAGGGCTTCGCTAAGTGGATGAGGCTGGCCTCGAACCCGCAATCCTCCTGCCTCAGCCTCCCAAGTACTGGGATTACAGGTGTGTGCCACCATGCCCAACTCCTGTTAGTTTTATAGTGGTTTTTTTTTTTTTAATTCAAAAAGAAATGAAGAAGACAAGGTATTCGGTCAATGAGAAAAATCTGCCTGGGGTCTCTGGCAGCCAGACACTTCTTCCCACTTTTGGGGAGGAGGACATTTCCTCCCCGCTCTGGGACCGGGGGAGCCGAAGCTGGATTTGAGAGTGGGTGTCTGTGCCAGCATGCTCTGGTCCCCCACTCTGTACCCCGGTTGGCAGAGTCTTAATACACGGTTTGTTTCCTTATTGCCTGAGTTCTTGGGTACACCAGATTTTCACCTGCAGGATCACAATGAAATAGGAAAACACCTTGCCTGCCAGGCCCAGTGCCAGGAGCCCTGTCATTGCGTCCTAAGGGACAGACAGCTTGGGGGTATCAATGGCGAGCACCTGAGCCCCCAGCCCTGCCTATACCCAGACACGCAAGTGGCCATCTGTCCAGGTTGGGGACCTGGAGGGGGGTCACAGCCAAGAAGAACGAGTGTGTGGCAGATGTTGGAGTGTGTGTGTGTGTGTGTGTGTGTGTGTGTGTGTGTGTTCATTCCTGGGGATTGAACCCAAGGGCATTCTACCTCTGAATTACACCCCAGCCCTTTATTTATTCATTTTATTTTTGAAACAGGATCTTGCAAAGTTTCTGAGAGTCTCTCTACTTGTTGAGGCTGTCCTCCAACCTGTGATCCTCCCATCTCAGCCTCCCAAAT
>PVLC010036014.1:0-16026 GCA_004027655.1 Graphiurus murinus
AAATGAGTGAAAAATTCTGGATCTTGACATTTATCTTACACATTAAACCAATACTTATAAGAAACTTAGGTGTGGTTGTGGGGAGGTGAGGTCTTACAGAGACCTACTCCACTTGGTTTTCATGGGAGGGCAAATTTCTAAATACATAATTTCTCTCCTATCAATTTCAACCTTCACAATTTCATTTATTAATTCAACTAACATCTACTAAATGTCCACTCTATGCCAAAATCCATGCAAACTGCTAAGAATACATGAATGAATTAATATATGTTCTGGATTCTCAAACAAAAAAATTTACCTTTTAAAAAACCTAATTTTGGGGGGGGGGGGTGCTGGGGATCGACCCCAGGGGTGTTCTACCTCTGAGCTACACCCCCAGACCGATTTTATTTCTTATTTGGAAACAAGGTCTCACTAGGTTGCTGAGAGCCTCACTAAATTGCTAAGGCTGTCCTCAAACTTGTGATCCTCCTGTCTCAGCCTCCCAAGTACTAGGATTATAAGTGTGTGCCACCACGCCTGGCTAAAACCTAACACTTAAATGAGAAAGAAAAGCAACCTCATGAAGTTCAGCAATAGCAATTCAGAGGATAAACAGCTAATTCTCTTAAGTTAGTCTATAACACCACAAGTCTTCAAGTTTGGTTTTCTCAAGTTTTTGAAAAAGTAGGATTTAAACCTTCAGGCTAATTCACTACATAGGGTTAGCTACTAACAAACAAAACCAAACATGAACAGTTAAAAGTTACATCAGAAAATGACTTCTGCAAAAAAGTATCTTCTGATTATTTTCTGTCAAAATGTGCCCATCCCCGCTGTGCCCAGTTCAGCCTCTACGTAGTTGTCTTTGTGGCCTGCCAGCACCTTTGAATCTACACCTAATGTAAGGGCAAACAAATCCTCAGTGAGAGAGTTCTGTGTGTTTGGGTTCCATTCCAATCTCTACTCTGCCTCAATATGATCATAAAAATTTGGGTAAGTCATTTCATATCTGGGCCTCTACTTTATTAAAAATGCACCTGAAATACATTCTGCCTCTATGTATATGAGGATTAATATAAACATGACTGACTATTCTATAATGTATTTTTTAACATATCTTCCTTCAGTTTAAACTAGCTTCTCAAAAGAAAACTCTAAAACATCAGCACTATCCTGGAAAATCCTGAAAACATTGGGCCACTGTAGGATCCAGTCCACTTCTGGAGAAAATAAAGGTCAAATACTTTTGAAGTGTCGCTTCATGTAAACACTTAGGGTGGTGATCAAAATGGGCTTTGCTGCAAACAAAACATTCATGACATTTTGTGACCAGTAACTCATTTAACAAAAAGATTCAAAGTTTGCTTGACCAGGCTATGTTAAGAATGTGAGCTATACGTGGAAAACGAAGAAGTGGTGCTAATTGTGCTCTGACAATGATTGATATGTTGTAAATGTATAAGGTAACCCTGTTGTACTCAAGAAATGTATAAAAAAATCCATGCTGAATAATAAAAATTAAAAAAAAAATTCCTAAATTCATGACAGTTTTACCTACACCTAAGCAACTCAGTAACTAAGCAATTCAGCAACTACTCTTCCTACATAAACACTCATGCTCTAATATACTAATGAAAAAAACTGGTAAAAATGCGGTCATAATACCTTGATCAGTGTTCAAATCATGCATTTTCAATTGATGATCTAATCCCCCGCTCCAGGCATGTGTCGGATCCTACAAAATAAGTTTCAAACCAATTAAAACTTACAGAGCTTTGAAAAGCATTTCAAAATTCCTATCTCGACAGCCAACTATTCAAATTACACTCAAGATGGTATGCAATGACCACAATTATTCACTGTAAACAAAAAAAACTAAGTGGTCACAAAAACTAGGATGTCAGCAAATTAAGGAGAGCCTGCTTTATCCTGTTGGCCCCAGTAGCTGAGTAAACACGCATTCCTTCTAAAAGTTCCTTTTAATACGGCAGCCAATTGTTTGGTTGCAAACTTCCAACCCAATTAACATATTTCCAGAAAGTTCACAAGATTACTTTACCCCATACGCCTGAACTTGAGAGGGAAGACCCAGTTTCAGGACATTTGCTCGTCTCCAAACACAAGAAAACCGGTACCTGGCTCAAAGCAGGTGTTCCCTACAGCTCAAAAGCCGTCCAAACAACTCCCCAGACAGAAACCTCTTCCCAATCCTGGAAATGGAACGCTACCAACGGGGCATATTGTAACTCGAGAAGGGGGCAGGAGCGGAACCCAAGCACGTACGTAGAAGGCGCAGTCCAGCACGGCGCCGGTGTGCTGGTACTTGAGCCGCATGGAGTTGGCCGGCACATCGTAGAGGCGCACCGACGTGTCCCAGGAAGAGACCAGCAGGAACTGGGAGGTGTTGGGGCTGAACTTCACCGAGGAGATGCCATCCTCCGGTGGCTGGTTCAGCTTGAACTCGTTGGAACCGGTCATCTGCAGGACAGGCACCCGGAGTCCCCAAAGGGCCCGCGGAGAGTGGGGGCGCCCACCCCGAAGGGCATCGGCGAGGGGTGTGCGCCTGCGCGGCGCCTGGGCCCGCCACGTCGGGACTCACCCCGGCCCCATCCCCCGCCGCGCCCCAATCGGCCCGACCCGCGCCGCCGCACCCCGAACCCCAACCCCGAGCCCAGCCTGCCGCGGAGCCCCCCCCCGAGCCCCAGGCGCTCTTAAAATTAAGGAAAATGGGAGGAGGTGAAACGGGTGCCCCTGCGGACAGCTCCGCCGGCCGCGGGTGCCGGAGTCCGCAGAGAGTCCATTCCAGCGCCCGGCCGCCTCGCCCCGCTACCTTGCGCTCCTTTTCCGAAGCAACGTCCCAGCCGCTCGCCGCCACCTCGGTGCTTCGCTCCGAGCACTCTCTGGCGGGGCGAAGGAGGCGGAGAGGAAGCTCCAGCTGAGGTTTGCTATTGGCTGCTTTCAAAAGCCAACGGCTCACTCTAGGAAGCCGATTGGTCCGTTCCGCTGTCCGCCGCCGGGCAACGTAGTCATCCAGTTCCGGCTCAAAGGGAAACCGCGGTTTTTCCGATCACATGGTCTGATCTTACTACGTTGAGAGCTCCTCCCTCAAGGGGAAACTACATCTCCCAAAGAGCATTGCGCCAAGCCGGCGCTCACGCTCGCGCACAGCATGCTGGGAGATGTAGTTTTCCTGGAGCCGACGTCCTGTGGGTCTTCTGAATAGTAGGCAGGAAAGATAGTCTTCCAGTTCTGCCCTCAGGCTCGCAAACAAGAATCTCGCTTTGGTGGACACTCCTGGGGGCATGCACATGCCCCTGAAACAAAACAAAAATCGAAATAGTGAAGGAAATACTTGCTCTAGTCAACTGCACTATTTTACCTTGATTTCTTATTTTTCCTGGCATTTCCACCTACGAACCAGGGTCTTACAATCCCGTTGTCTTAAATTCTGTCCATCCCATAGAAACTCTTCCTTATTTCTATTATGATGCATCTCTCCATCCCATCTTTCCACATTTGTTGAGCCTTCACTGTGTGCCAGGCCTAACCACAACATCTAGAAAGATGCTTCTAATCACACCAGACCTTGCCTTGCCCTGGAGGAAATCCCAGTCTAGAAGGGTGAACAGACTGGGAAACAACTACTCTATAGCACCTTAAACCTCAAACAGTTCCTTTTAAGGATATATTCACCACCCAAGGGCAAGCCTCTCCCCTCCCCTCTGCCACACTGCAAGGTTGCAGGCTCAGGTAGCTCCATTTTCTGTTTCTAGAATCTTCTAGTTATAGGAGGACCAAGAAAGTTGCTGCCAAAAAGAGAAGTGATTTTATCTCCATGAAATAAAAGCAATACTTAATCAGTTGAATGCAGTGACTGGATTACTCTTGGGCCTCAAACTCATACTGAAATTTTCCAGTATAATCTAGGCTATAACCTCTTTTTCACTGCCTTTTATTAGAGAGTCTTATTTTATTGTGAGACTTTGTATGGAGTAGGAGACAATTGTTGGGATTAAAGTGTTTAACGTTTAAGGTGCATTAACAAAAGTTATTGATCTTTATGTATTCACACACTGAGTTGGATGCACTTCTTATTCTTGACAATAAACATACACACAACAACCCTTCTACCTTTTGCATTGATGACATTGGTGCTAAAAGATTATTGACCTTCTTCTCCATCAGTCCTAGTAGTTGCTTCTCTATCTCATCTCTCTCAGCAAGTTAATGGCCAAGTTGAAAATTTTTAAATGCAGTGCCTTACTTCCATTCTAACTTTAGCTAAATAATTTTATCTCCTGGCTTATTTGGTTCCCTCTCCCAGTTGTTTGTTTTAATTCTATTAGTGTTTCAGGATTCTGAGCATAAATTACCCACTAATAAAATCTAAGTGTATTTTATTATCCAGTATGTGTATGATTCAGTTCCCTCTGGGCATGCAGTTGCAGTCCTACTCGATTTGAGTTTTAAGAAACGTCAATCTTTTAAATCCAGTTGAGAGCCTGAAAGGAGACTGATGATTTTGCTGATTATTCAAATGAATTGATAGGCTTGAGATAGGAAATCTGGCAACAGTGGAGTCTTAACATTCTAAAACCAAACACAAAGTTCGTGTGTGTGTGTGTGTGTGTGTGTGTGTGTGTGTGTAATATTTAGTTACTTGTCAAAGCAATTTCTAGAAACTAATTACACTGTTAAACCACCATGACTTAATTTCTGGACTAGTAAAAAGTGTGAAACATTACACTATATAAGAGAAACTGGAAAAAGGTCATTCCCTAAAATCTTAAGGGCAAACTCACTAAATGCCTACGGTGACTAGAAGAAACTACTTCCTATCAGAGAAGCAAGCCGAAAGAGAATGTAGTGATTCAATGCTATTAAAACCATCATCAAACTGTAATCTATTGAAATGCAGGGAAAAGTGGAATGGATAGACTATTACTATACAAAAAGTTCCTTAGAAGCAGTTTAGTTGTTTCTTCATGGAATATTCAAATAGCAACTTTAGAGGAAAACCATTTAAAGAGGGTCACCTGGAGCAGGAGAACTAAAGTGAAATAAAATATCTGTATACAAGAAACCAGAAAACGAATCCTACACATTGCTTTTGTGTTCTCTCACTGACCCCCCCCCCTAAAATTTAGCGTGGGTTCTCAGCATGTACCAGGGCCCCGCCAATATTTATTGTTGTAACTCGGTTCAAATGCAACAAATGCAATTGAACCAACCTAGTATTGGCAGATACGTCCTTGGGTAACATCCTTCTGACGTCACCTTGGAATAGTCGTGGTTGTTTTGAAATCTAACGTGAAAAGAAAAGAAAAGAAAAAAAGAAACGGACAGTATCATAGTGAATCTTTTTGGCCAGGCATTTTACACCGAAGACTGTGGGTCACATAAACGTTCACCGACATTCTGAATATCTTCACAAAATGCAGAGAATTTCGATGCCTCTTGGTTCTAAGCGAGGCGTCTCTCACTGAAGTGTTTCCCTTCTAGAGATCTTGCCTCAGCTCTGCGGCGTTCCAGATCCTTTGCATCCGCTCAGCCAGAGCCGCGCGGAGCCTGGAGGACTTGAGGGGCTCGCCTAACGCGGTGCTGAACCATCCGCTCCCTCCGATCTCAGGTTTCCGTTTCCGAAGTTTTACACGGAACAGGTGGCCGCGATCTAACTAGAGAGAGGGTCTGCGATGTGCGTGACCCTGGTGCGTCTTCCCAGCCCGGGTGCGGCGGCAGGTGTCCCGGCGGAAATCCGCGGGCCCCTCGGTTGCGCATCACGGTTCAGCTCTGAAACGGCGGCTGCGTGCTGGCGGGTGATCCAGCCATTTAGCCAGCTACCATTGCAAACTCTTAACAAGGATAGAAGAGCGTGAAGCAGCCAGTGCCTTTACCTCCCGTGCCTTCTATCGGGCCTTCGATCCCTCCTGGGCCGAAGCGCAGCCTTTCAGCGTTGGGTTCCCCCAGCACGCGGGATGCACATCTGGGTCACCCGCCCGGGAACCGTGCGTGGCTGCGAGCCTCCAGCTCCGGGCTCGGGGCGCCTAGCTAGTGCTTTACCAAACACAGCAGCGCTGCCGCCTGCCCTCGGCCGGAGGACAGTAGGCGTGCACCCGGTACAGGTTGTAACAAGTCCTGCTTGGGCCAAGTCCAAGGCGACCCCAGGGCAAGGATGCTGCTCCTCGCGCTTGGCCTGGTTTTCCCTGAAGGCGACAGCTTCAGTGGGGAGGCGGGTCTCCGCGCCTTTTGTCTTTCTCCGCTCGGGTTCTAGAACTGGACTCCACTCGAAGTGCGCTAGCAACGCCCGCCACGGGCCACCTCGGCAGCGCCGGTATCCTGACCTCTAACCCCTGACCCCGGCCCCACCCTCCGCGTAGTGATAACCGGACTTTTGCAGCCCCGGGACCTGGGAGCTCAGCCCCTAAAACGCGAGAAAACCGCCGGCGCATCGTCAGGCCGGCCAATCAATCCCTCCAAAATTAGCAACCATGTTTAAAATGTTTTATTTTTTCCTCTTTAAAAATATTTACAGATGGGAACTCTCCCCATTTCGCCCCTACCCATCCTCGGGGAGGGAGGAAACGAAAAGAGGCGTTTAGGTCATTGACCGAAGCCCTTAAGGGCCTGGCTGGGCCGAGCGCATGTGCATATACATATATACAGGTGTATCTACAGGAAAGGAGAATACCTGGCTTGAGTGGTGTTTTCTGATTTTTTTTTTCTACCAACCAAAGCCATTCTGGCCCAAACTCCTTATCCCACCACCACCACCACCCGAGAATACCCCCCTCTAAAGTGGTTTTCAAAGCGTATTGGTTTCGTTTAGGTAAAAAGCAAACGATCTGGCTTGCGGGATACCGATAAATACCCGAAACAAAACAAAAGTGGAGCCAAGTCCATAAATAGGAGATAATGAATACACATGGTGTATTTCTTAATACTTCTGGGAGCCCGCCGCCTGGCTCCGGCGTCCGGCGAAGGGCGCGGGGCGGGCGGCCGGCGGGTCAGTAGTCCAGCTTGTTGTAGAGGTTGTACAGCGGTAAGGCCGAGAGGTTGCTGCTGGGGTAGTAGAGCGGCGTGGGGAAGGCCAGCGAGCGCGGCACGGGCACCCGCAGCAGCGAGCTGTCCCGGAACACCAGCGGCATGCCCACGAGAGTCTGCGCCGACGCGTGGGCCATGTTGGCCGCCTCCAGCTCGGCCGAGAGCTGCCGTTTCCACTTGTTGCGGCGGTTCTGGAACCAAGTCTTGACCTGCGTCTCGGTGAGCTGCAGGCTGGAGGCGAGGCAGGCGCGCTCCGAGCTGCTCAGGTAGCGCTTCATGTCGAAGGTGGACTCGAGCTGGTACACCTGGCTGCGCGAGAACACGGTGCGCGTCTTCTTCTTGGCGGTGCCCGCCTGCCGCTCGGCGCCGCCATCCCGCGGCCGCTCCGGCCCCGGCGAGGGCGACCCCGCGGATAAGAGCCGCTCTTTCTCTTCCTTAAAGTCCGGGTGCGAAGGAGAGAGGAAAGGCGTGCGCTCAGATCCCGCCGGGCCCGCGCCTCCGCTGCCCTTGGGGGTACCTGAGAAGCGAGAACAGACAAGAAGGCCGTGGAGTTGAAGAGCTTGGAGACCAGGGGGTCGGCAGACGCCTGCAGCCTGGGTGCTGTTCACCACCTCCCTCCGCTTCTCCCCCTCTCTAGCACCCGCAGCCCAGCACCTGGGCCTTTCAAATCCAGAGAAGAGGGACCTAGTCGCTCAGAGGCTGGGGGCTCTGCGCTCCCTCGCCTTTAGGAGAGGATTTGCGGCAGCCGGGGCAAGAGGTCGGAGGGGGGGGGACCTTAACATTTCCAAAGATTTTGCCTTGCCCTAACCGCGCTGGGAGAGTGCGTCCAGCTTTCTAGGCTGGCCTCACTGCACAGGCCGTTTGTTTAGAAATCACGCTAAGGACTAACGCGGGGCTCTCTCCCGGTCAGTCTGTCAATCATCTCGGAGCGCTAACCATTCCGAGGAGGAGACGCGGAGACGAGGGAAAGGGAGCCCAGAGACTGCAGTAGTGACAGAACGCCCAAACCAGACTCGCTCCAGTCTGGAAAGAAAGTCTCCCGCGTACAAAGGGATCGGGGGCAGAGCCCTGAGTACCGCCCGCCTGCTGCCCGGACCGCGGTGGTCCTGGCTTCCTCCACCACAACCTTGCCCGAGCCGCCCGGGATCTGAGTTCCCCTCCTCCCCTCCCCCCGGGGCCTTCGGGGCAGCGGAGACACCTCTGCGCGCGCGTCCGGTCCCCTCGGCCCCGGACCCCCAGTGGCCTCAGCTCTGACCCAAGGGGGGACTGTCTTGGGAGTCTTAGCCCAGCACGCAGCCTCGCTCGCTCCTCTCGCGCTCACTCGCTGCAGACAGGCGACGCGCGATCCTTACCCAAGCAAGGAAAAGGGATGGGGGGGTGGTGCTGGGGGCCCGGCTCCTTGGGGCCATGCGGGTCTGGGCAGAAGCAAGCGGGCGCCTTCCAGCCGTCGTCCGGCTCCTCCTCCTCCGAGGACACCGACAGGCTGCGCTTCCTGGTCGGCCAGCCGGCGGGCTCCCGCGGTGCTTCCGAGGGCCCCCCGCCCAGGATGGACTGGATGGTGAAGCTGGAGACGCCACCGGCCGCCGGACACCCCTTGCCCACATCTTCCTTGCTGCCCATCCTGGGTTCATAAGAAATCGGAGGAAACCAAGAACTCCCTTTAGAGACGATCTGGGTGGAAGGTGGTGCAGCCAGGCAGGGGGAGGGGCGGGGAGGGGAGACAGGGGGAGGGGGCGGCGTGGCGAGCGAGGCGTCCCTTCTGCGCGGGGGACACGCGGGCGCGGGACGGCTGCGAGGGGGTCCCTGCCCGCCCGGATCTGGGTGCGCCCGCCCAGCCCCGGTGCGAATGCCCCTTCCTCGCCCGCCAGCTCGCCGGGTCTCGGGCTGCGCGGAAGCGGCGCGGCCTCATTTGCATAGAGGTTACCCGAACGCGGCCAATCGCAGCGCCGCGGAGCGGCCCCGGAAATTTTCAAAAAGCTCCGGCAGGGCACACTGCGCCGGTGCGCCCCCTGAGCTCGCCGAGGACCCCGCGGTCATCTGCTGGGTCCAGCCCGGACATCCGGGGCAGAAAGTAGCATAGATTCCACCCCAGGGCCTGAGGACCCCGCCTTTCCAGGGCTGGGGCAGCACCGGGCTCCCAGTAGGAATGGCTGCTGCCGCCGCAGGCAGCAGATCCTCTCCCGTCCGAAGGGCCCCCAAAGGCAGCCGCCACCCTTGCAATCGCTCCACCCCTTTCTGTCCCAGCGGGACTGACAGAACTGTCATTCCCGGGTCTTCTTGGGGATGGGGTAGGTTAAGCGCCTCGGGCTAGGACTCTCTCTTCTCTTGAGCGTGCCTGAGAGGGCCAGAAACAGATAACTTTTACCCTTCCCCGCCTGCGAATCCCATCCCATACACAAGGCCAACGGGGCTGCGCGATTTGGGGGTCAGGGGACGGGGAAGCCCTAGATCTGAGTCCAGAAATCCCTGTTCAAGGTCCAGCACCCACCACCATTTACCTACGCTATTCTGGAATGAGTCTAGTCCCCATCCAAACCTCTTAGGCTTCAAGTAAGATGAACTCATTAGCATCTTCCCCTTCTCCAGTTTTGCAGACCGTCTCAGGCAGGGTTGGAAAGCGCAGGAGGCCGAGCTCACTACGAATGCACTGTAGTTACTTCCCAACCTTTGCAGAATAGCCCACCGCCCGCCCTCCCGTGCAGTAGGTGAATTTCATTTCCTGGTAAATATTGGAGGCCTCGAAAGTGTTACTTAAATAGAAATACTTTGTTCCTGGGAAGGAGAAGAGATGGGAGGTAGCTATGTTGACACCGGTTTTTAGGATTGGGCCAAGTCCACTCAAGTGTCAGCCCCGGATGACCTTGGGCGAGATGGACTCGCTGGCCTCGGTTTCCTCATTCCTGCGAAAATGGCCTGAGATCAAGGTGTCTAGCACCCACTGAGGGTGGACAAACTGTGGTTCCCTCGCTCCATCTCGTGGCCTCCTTCAGAGCCCTGGCTCGCTTGAGGGTGCTCTCTCCTTTAATTCCTAGATCTGGAATCACCCGGTGTAGGCAAAAGGGTTTGGGGCCACCGTCGTCTACACAACTGCATCCTTTACCAAAATGGGCGAGGCAAGGCCCAGGGCGTCCAGACAACCCGACTGCTGGGGTTGCGGCCATTGGCCGCTCTGCCTAGATATCCAGGGGGCCTTGTTTCTCGGGTGCACCCCAAATGCAGCCAAGAATAAGGACAGACTGTGGAATCGGTCCCCACAAAGGTCTTGAGGCCGCACCAAGACCATGCAGTTCCTTCCTCTCCCGCAGCGCTGGGGTTATTGAGTAAAGCGCTTATAATATCATTAGCCGCGGTGAGTTACCGACTGCGGCCCTGGCGGTGGCAGAACTCTCCCTACTTAACTCCTCCGAGGGCTTGTTAATGGGCTAATTGATTAGGAGTCGGCAGCGCAGCCGGGACGGGGCCAGGCGAGGGGGCGGGGGCCAGGGGCTGTGCGCCGCGGCCTGGGAGGCTGGCGAGGGGCAGGTGCCGGCCTCCGTCACCGCATTAACCTCTTCAAGGCTCTGCGGCAGGGTCGAGACACATTACAAATGGTCAGCTTTAATCATGGTGTCAGCTCATTAACCCGGAAGGACCCGGTGCTGAAATACAATTTGTGCGTCCTCCTCTGCGCGGAGGTGGCGCAGGCTCTGGGGCCTGGACACAGCCCCTCCGAGGCGCTCCCGATCGTTTGAGGGGGCAAAGGGGAGATTCCAAGAAAGAAAAGTCCAACTCTCGCTAGCTTTCGTCCTCTCGCAGGTACCCTGAGCCGACCAAGGCAGTCCCAGGAGAGAAGTGGCCGGCGAGTCTGGGGAGCAGAGCCAGTCACCCTGCTGGGGAATCAAGCCCAGGGCCAGGGCAGGTGGAAAGAGTTGGTTAAGCCTTCCTGGGTTACTTAGTATTTAGTGCCAAGATCGAGCTCCTCATTATTCCTCACTTTAATCCTCACCGTAAACGTGATGCAGATTCACCCATTGTACAGACCAAGAAACGGAGGCTCCCGAAAGAAAAGTGACTCGGCCAGGCCGAAGAAGCAAGTTTGATGTTCAAAGTCGTTCTGTGGTCAACACCACACCCCTGGAAGGAGTAAAGGGGAGGGTCAGGCCTCGGCTTTGAACTTGGAGTAGGGCTGCCAGGAAGACTGAGGTCCCTAGATATTTGGAGACTAGGAGGGTGAGGGACAGGTATGGGTGGGGTCTTAGAGCTGAAGGAGTTGGCCTTTTCCCATGAGAAAGCCGCGGGGGGGGGGTGGACCTCCGAGGTGGGCCTCGGAGAAGCACCTTCCTGGCCTGCGGGCAGCGATACCCCGCCCCGGGTGGAGGACTCTTAAACTGAAAACTGTGAGCCTTGCTACCCCTTCTTTCTTTTCCCCCACAGCTAGTTTGGGAAGTCCACAGAAGCCCTCTGACCCTTACTCCACTTGTCCGGCCTCTATTGGCATAGAGGTGCTTCATGCACCCCACATACCCCGCACTCTTTAAGCGAAAGCACGTACTTGTATAAATGCTTCCTCACTCAAACACTTTTTTTTTTTTTTTTTTTTTGGCAAATGCACGCGAGCGCGCACACACACACACTCTACACTGAGCCAGAAAAGTGGTGGTGGGCATAAAGCAGAAAGGTCGTGCGGGAGACCCCGCAGGCTCCCAGCGCTGCAGCCACGGAGCTCTCCTGGGCTCCCCTCCGCTCCTGTGGCACTAGAGCACCCACCGCAGTCACGCCGCAAGGGCCCGGAGGGCAAAGGCAAGATCTTCACTGCCACCCTTTTCCAGCATCCGGGGATCCCCGAGACTTCGCAGAGAGCGCAGAGGCCAGACGCCCCCTCCTGGGTCCAGCCTAGCAGCAAAAGCCACTCCCAGGAACCCTTCGCTGTAGGAACCACCACCCACCACTGGTCCCTCCACCTTCAACCTTTTAACCTTGTAAAACCCCCAAACCCCGCCCCACCCAGCAAGCTGCGGGGTAGCTCCGCCCCTCCCCGCTTTATGGTTTAATGGCGCGCTCCCGGAGATTTGCCTTTGCGGCATCTTTGGGATTTCTCACCACCACCCTCCTAGGAATTAGGTATAACTGGGTCCCAAGGGATGATAAACTTTCCAAGACTGAAAGAACGCTTAAAGTTTAGGTCCCGAGATTATGCCGCTGCTCAATATTAAAGCGGCCCAGAGCAAACTTGCCGAGGAGCCTAATAAAAATTGATCCTCTCTGCTCTGCGGCAGTCGGGAAATAGGCTGGCTGAGCCGGGTAATAGTGGAAGAAGGCTCCCTCCGAAATGACAGATGAAGTCATAAACAAGTTTGATCTTGGAATCAAGCTTCGATAAATATTAAACACAGTCTGCTCCCCCCTTTACGCGAGTGGATTATGATATATGGCGCGTCCAAACTTTAAAATAAGGAAATACCAGAGAAAATGATCTCAATAAATTTTCTAAGTATAAACGTTGATTATGTTTCGATTTTCATTCAAGGGCCTCTGCTGTTCGTTCTTTGGTGCAAATGACATCTTGCAATAGGCTTTTGGGGAAAAGAGCTCCCTATTTGAAAAAGAGAGCCCCAGAGGTGTACAATTTATGTAATCTGCGGCTGGAAAATGAATTGTGTAATTTATTGGAAAACAGAAAGTCATGAAGATTGGATCAGCATAGCCGAGTCCCGACACACCCCCCCTCCCACATCCATCAAGTTCCAATTAACAGCCTAACCAGAGAGCTTTAATGGGTTTCCAATCTAGTGGCCTGATAGACTCATCAATTCCTCTGGGAGAAATTAAGAAAATCGACCGCCCCTTGGCGACGCAGTGTCATTCCTTTCTGCAACTATATGTCAAATTAAAAACACAATTAAAATTTAAACTGTTTCAATCAAAGGGTGCCCTGCAACCTATGTTTCACTTAATAGAACTTTGATGAAAATCTGATGCGTGCACTCCATCACCAAGGGGGGCGAGGGCAGCGAAGGCGCTCACCCGAGCTGGGGATTCTTTCTATTTCTTGAAGACATTAGCGCTAGGGTGAGGGGCCCCAGGTGACTCCACCTTGCCGCTCCAGACTCCGTGATGGGCGCAACGCTCCCTCTTTCTGCGCTCTCAAGCTCTCTCGCGCTACACCTCTTCCACAGCTGCGTCTGCTCTCTATCCACCGCAACCCCGAGGGGATACTTTTGGAAACTCGGCAACCCAGGCGTTGGGCAGTTTCGCTCCTGAGGCATCTCGCCTGGAGCAGCCACCAAGGAAAGGATCCGGGCAAGTACAACCAGTGTGCACCTCCCCGGAACTCTCCGAGAAGGCACGCTGCAGCCTCCCGCCATCGCTTTCCTGGGGTCTCCTAAACGGCCAGGACTCGCTGAGGATACTCTAAGGAGCCCCGGAGGTGGAAGAGTGGGGAGGAATCTCAAGTGAAAAAAAATGGGCCCCAGTAAGGACCAGAGTTGGGTTGAGGTCTGAGACCAGATTCTCCGCCTCTTCTGCTGCTCCCTACCCATCTTCCTCCGGGAATCTTCTGCAGGAGAATCATGCCGGGGGACCAGTGCAGCCCAATTCTCAACCCAAGATCCCTGTGGGAGGCACTCGGCAGTGCTCCAATATAGACCCAGTCTAGCTATCTTCGCGGCTCTCCACTGTCTTCCCTCACCACCCTCTCCCTTTCTGCAGGTCAAAAGGTCAACGCCATCGGCCCTGTAGAGGTGCACGAACGTGCGCTCCCAGGCGTGCACATTTCCAGACCTGCACAGCCAAGCGCCTGGATCTCTCGCACCCGAAAGTTGGGGAGGGCCTGCACAAGGCGTGGTGGCAGGCGGCGAGTGGGCGGGAAGCTGAGAGGAGGAGCCCGGAGGATCGCTCCTTCAGGGCCACGTGTACGTGCCAGGGCGGGAGTTGTCTCAGGAGTCGGCCTGGTGACGCAGGGTATCTCTGGGGTTCTGGGTTCTTGCGCCCTAACCCTGTCGTGCGCGATCCAGTAGGAAGATCTTTTCCTAGACGCTTTGCAGAGTCTTAAGTTTGGACTGCTAAGGGGAAGAGGTCCCCAGGCTGGGTTACTGGGCCGCGGGATGTGGCCGGCATGGAGAGGTGCAGTGAAATGGATTCCTGCAGGAGGCCAAAGCCCTCCCAGCAAAAGACTGGGGTTCCCTGGCGGCTCTCCAGCAGAGTCGAGGTGTCCCATGCGCACAGAGGGGTAGAAGCCAGGGTGGGTGGACTTGGCCCAGCAGAACCAACTTTGCTAGGCATCACCAAAGCTCTGGAAGGCTACCGACTAAGCAGCCCCAGAGGCCTCCAAGGCTTCGCCCCGCCCCAAATCTGGCTTGCCCAACTTGCAGCCATAGAAAGGAAAGCAAACCCTACCGACCTTTTGGAATCTTCTTTCTTCCAGCTCCACTTCCAAATTCTCACGCAAGGAGAGGCAAGCGCTCTGGGGTACTCTGGGGCGGCCTCCAGCTCTGGCCAGCCAGGAGCCTGCGAGGGGGCCTCCTTGCTCCGCATGAGAGCCAGTGGCAGAGGGCAAGTTTATATCTGTCTTACTGTTGTTTGATGTACACACACATGCTCTATTTACTACCAAATAAAAGAAATACATCTGTGTTGCCAACAGAAACAGTTGGAGTGCTAGCTCTGCGCTCTCCCAGGGCTGGAAGGAGCTCAAAGCCGCTCAGAGCAGCCGAGCCCGGCAGCATGGGGACCTGTGTTGGGAGTGAGGTCCTGGCGCACGGGAGCTGAGGATTTGGGGTGAGTGGTAGCCAGCTTGGCTAGTTTGACCAGGTGGCTTGTGAGGGGTAAGCAGGAGACAAGCCTGCCTGGAGGATTTTCATGTGCCATCGGGCTCCCTTTGACAGGATTCTTCCCAGCTTGCCTGTACCCAGGGCCATTGGAGAAAACCAGCTGACCCGCATCTCCTGGAACAGTGTGGGGCTATGTGCCTCTGTCACAGAGGTGACGCCAAAGTAATAGGCTGGCAAGTGTGCTAGAAACTGAAATGTAAAGTGGATGTATGCAAGTGGTGGGTGTTATACGTGCATCTTGTGTTGTTTACAGGTGTATCTGTTTGGGTGGTGTAGAAAGCATTTGCATTGCCTTGAAGGTTAATTAAGGTGCAGGTTGGGAAGGATCTGAAGTTAAGGTGGGCAGAAAGAAAGGTGGGTTTCACAGTCTGAAGAAGTGAAGATAAAATTGGGGGTGTCTGGCAGTGCCCCAGAATAGGGGGCATTCTTGCCCTGATTTCCCCCTTTGGAAAGGTCAGGAGTCTCTAAATTTCAGAAGATGCTTTCACTCCCCCCCTAAACAGTCTTTGGTGAAAGGTTCCAGCACCTCCCAGCAATCTTTGCAAAGACATCTGGGTAGGAGACTTTCTGGGTGAGGGGTTAGGTGACATCAGTGAGCTCTTGAGGTGTGACAGGCCCCTCAAGTGTGTCTGGGTATCTGGTGACCGACTGGAAGGCCTTGGAACAACCTGCGATCCAGGCTGGGGTGCTTCCTGCTCAGATCAGCTTTGGTGTTCCACATCTCTGCACCCTGGCTTAATTCTTCTTGCACTGGGAGAAATACTGGGACCCAGGCTGGGCAGGAGGGAACTGAATGATTCTGCATAGACCTGCCTGCCAGTTTCCAGGACCACACACTGGCCAGTACCCAGGCCAAGTCAGAGCTACCTTCCTCCCCCCGGGGCCCTACCACGGCACTGGGGAGGGGAGCCTGGGTGCTGGGCCAGTGAAGCTGTCCACCAAGAGGGAAAGAGACGTCTTTGGGAGCAGGACAAATGCTAAACTGTGCTTGTGGAGAACCAGTTATTTCTCGACTTTGTAAAGACCAGGTCAGTCAAGAACCGTTTTCTAGAATCCAAACAAATAAAGAAGTATTTTCTTGGCGTTTGATAACATCATGTTCTGGCTGTAAAGTCTAAGGACGTGTTTGCTATTGCAACATCATTTTTAATGAGCTGTTACCGGCCTGTCCCCCAGTTAGTATAGCCAACAG
>PVLC010036015.1:0-16017 GCA_004027655.1 Graphiurus murinus
GCACACTTGTAATCCCAGCATTCGGGAGGCTGAGACCGGAGGATCCGGGTTCGCGGCCAGCCTCAGCTACCTAGTGAGGCACTCCGCAACTTAGTGAGACTTGGTTTCAAAATAAAGAATAAAAAATAGGGCTGGGGGTATAGCTCGGAGGTAGAATGCCTCTGAGTTCAATCCCCAGTACCGCAAAAAAAAAAAAAAATACAGAATTAAAAAATAGGGCTGGGGGTGTAGCTCAGAGGTAGAATGCCCCTGTGTTCAATCCCCAGTGCCACAAAAATAAAAAAAATTATCTCTAGTATCCAATTAAAAGGACTTAAAACCTGGGTTATTCTAAATTCGGGGCAGGATGTTCCAATTTACCAATCTTTTAAATCTAAATTATTAGGTTATTCCAGAATAATTTAAATCCTCCCTACTTTTAGTCCCTTTTAGTCACCACTTAGTGCCCACTGAAAAGGAAAAACTACTTTCTTTCAACACAAGATTATACAACCAGAATCTTTTTAAGAATTTAAACATTTACCTAGTTCAATCAGCAATCCAAACTGAATCAGATCTACAATACCAATCTCCATTTAATGATACCTTTGTAAAAGCAAAGACAAATTCCAACTTTATGTGAAATCACTTTCTGGGATCAATCTATGTCACTACTGTAATTTTAAGAGCAAAAATTATTAAAAACTTAAGAGAACTCAAAGTTGAAAATTCTCAGGTTAACAGTCTAAACAAATCCTACAATTCTTTTGCTCATACAGAGAGCCACTCCTTCACTATCTGAAAGCATTTCTATAACCAGAAGACCAAGCTGGTCAACAAGTACATCAAGTTTTAGTAACTCAACCCCTATGACACATCAAATGAGAGGGCTCTGAAAGAATCTTAAGAGCTGAATTATCCCTGACATTATATAAACATCTGGTAACCAGTCATTGAGGAAAGAGAGAACAATACAGGAAAACACAAAGAACCCAAGGTCTTGTAACTATCTACCTTATATATGGTGAGATCATTGTAAAGCAGCCTAATATGGTTACAGCTACTCAACAGATTTCAACAACTTAATCATTTCCCAGGACAGGTAACATGGAATGTGAAGAGTAAATATTTTCAAAGCAACCAAGTTTGGCATTTCAATAATACTTTGAACTCATGACTGAAAACACACGACAAAAGAGGAAAAAGAAAACCCAACAGCACTTCCATTGTGAATGTGCAGCTGTTAGGAACTGTGGAAAACATTCAAGTACTGGAATGCCTACTGTGTGCAAAGTTCTGGACCAGTACTCTACAGTTAGCCTAGTTTCACAACTTGGGTTTAAGTGATCTTTGTTTAAGTTTCTTAACTACAGAAAACGTGGGTAAATATATAATTACTATAAACCAATATGCTCAATATTGTTTTTGTTATTGTTGAAAGCATGAATTTAAACTGGGCGTGGTGGTACACACCTGTAATCCTAGCACTTGAGAGGTTGAGATAGGAGAATTGCAGGTTTGAGGCTGGTGTCACAGCACCTTAGTGAAACCCTGTTTCAAAAAAGGACTGGGGATGTAGCTTAGAGATAGAATGCCCTTGGGTTCAATCCCTAGTACAAAAAAAGAAAAAAAGCATGAACTTGTGTTAATTCCCATGAATTCATCCCTTTAATATTTAGTCAATTTTCAAGTAGCAACTTATTTCTCCATTAATGAACACAGAATTGAAAGGTCTGAACTCATGATCCATAGCAATGATGATTCACGATTATATTTCATCAAAATACCTCAAAAACTTTTATTCATGATGACTTCTCTCCTTTCTACCCCTTTAAATTGAAATTACTCTTATTTTAAAGATAGGAACTAGTAGCCTTGCTCTGCCAGCATTTGTGCCTAAGACACAGACTGGCTGGAGCCTGTGTGTTCAACCACCATTCTCCAGTTTTGACTGTGGAAGAAACAGCAGATTATAGAATGGCTACTGCTGCATAAGGAAAAGAAATGAACAGTTTAAAGGACTTTATGCTGGGGAGGAGGGCAATGTTTCCAGATGAAGTAAAATAGAAAATAACAATAGGAAAACACTGTTGTGTACAACAGCCGAAAATCAGGATATTAAATGGAAGCTCTCAAAACTGTTTTACTATTGCCATTTCAAGAAATGTATGAGCCGGGCGTGGTAGCGCACGCTTGTAATCCCAGCATTTGGGAGGCTGAGACCAGAGGATCCAGGTTCGCGGCCAGCCTCAGCTACCTAGTGAGGCACTCCACAACTTAGTGAGACCCTGTTTCAAAATAAAGAATAAAAAATAGGGCTGGGGGTGTAGCTCGGAGGTAGAATGCCCCTGAGTTCAATCCCCAGTCCCGCGAAAAAAAGAACTGTATGACAGCTAAAGGAATTCATCAGAGTCTGTGTGTGTGTGTGTGTGTGTGTGTGTGTGTGTGTGTGTGTGTGTGTGTATGTGTGTGTTTTTTGCTGTGGACTGAACCCTGGGCATTTCTACCTCTGAGCTACACCTCCAGACCAGTTTTTTTTTAATTTGGAAACAGGGTCTCACTAAGCTGCTGAGAGCCTCACTAAGTCGCTGAGGCTGTCCTCAAACCTGTGATCCTCCTGTCTCAGCCTTCCAAGTACTGGGATTACAGCCTTGCGCCACCATTGAGCCTTAATAGCTTGGAAGTTATGGGTCAGAGCAACTGAGATACCAACATATAAAGAATAAAAAGCAACTGTATAATATAGTATAAAAATAACCAAATCACCTAAGGATATTGAAACCCTGCATGAAAAACCCTAAAGGCACAATCAGGTCATTATCTAGGAAACATTAGCTGCTTCTACCAGGAGGCCTACTTTTCATGTGGAACAGTAAACAGGGCCAAGACATGGAACTGAAGTCAGGTATCAAATCAGACTTTGCCACAGAAAAAGGAATCCATGACTAGTTATTTTAGGATAGTGACTAGGCCAGCAGTATCAACTCCAACTGGGATACAGGAGATTACTACCATTGTTCCACTATAATGGGTCCTCCAAGGTCTTTAATTTAGCAAGAATGGATTAGACACCACTGCTGGGCTGTAATCCCCAAATGTGGGGGAAACTATCGGACAATTTCTTCAACAAATAAATTAGAAGAGCAACAACAACAAAAACAGACAGAACCAGCAGATTTTAAAATCTCTATCAGCCCTTTTCAATAAATGGACTTTCTCTGGATCTGAAGTCAAAGTGTAAAAACCAAAACAAAGCTGAAAAAAATCGGGGAAATTTGAACACTAGTTTCATATTTGATATTTAAAGAAAAAATAAGTTTTTAGCTGTAATAATTTTGAGATTTTGTTTTAAAAGCCCTTGTCTTTTTTTTTTTTTTTTTTTTGGTGGTGGTGGTACGGGAAACTGAACCCAGAGGCTTTTTACCTCCGAGCTACACCCCCAGATAGATTTTATTTATTTGGAAACAGGATCTCTCTAGATTGCTGACAGCCTCACTAAATTGCTGAGGCTGACCTCAAATCTGAGATCCTACTGTCTGAGCCTCCCAAGTACTTCGTGGCAGGCATAGGCCACAAAACCCAGATGAAGGTTATCATTTTACTACTCATTTTTTGCTTGAAACTTCTCACAATAAGGTCAGAAAATAATTAGTGTAACAAAGTATCTTGCAATTTCATTCCAGAATGATGCGTAGGGTGATTTTAAAATTCATGAGCAAAATTAATTTAAACAATTCCCTTTAACTCAGTTATGAGCTCCACTTAAACACAAGAGGCAACCAGTGTCAGTGCCACATCAGATCCAGACACTGAAACAACCAAAGTAGCTCCATCACAGAATGGTAATACCCTCACCACCTCAATTCCAGGAAGTAAGATACAAATACTACCCACAAAGATCTGCAATCACTAACCTAAAATCACAGCCAATCATACTCATCCTGGTGGGAAATCCCAACACAGTTCCAACAGCTTCCTGAACCTTCCTGTCCAAGGAGGTCTGCTGGTTCCTCTGGAGCACTAACCCACTCAGGTCAGGCTACTGGAGGGCCTACAAAAAAAAGCAGTGGGGGGAAGAGATACAACACTTTTAATAGAGTATGGGGAAGTTAACCATTATATAAAAGTTCAAACATAATCATCACAATTATTACTTTAAAAGTAATAGCCCTCTCATATCAATTTGCATTTCTAGGACCTGCTTTGAGCAGTAATGAAGAACGCAGAAACCAAGAGCTGTAACAATATTTCTAATGTGATACAAATAACACCCCTGAAAACTGTTTTCAATCCAAATGAAATTATAGGAAATAGTGTTTACCTTATAGACAATTTTATATCCTCACTATAAACTGGTACTAAGGAAATTCAATATTTATTATTTTTGTGAAAAAATTATACACATAAAAATTAATTTTCACCTTCATACATGCTTTTTGGCCATACTGGGAGACAAACGATAAACATCCTGGAAACTCAGGTTGAACTTTGCCATTGAACATTAGACAAAGTTTTTATTTGGTATTGCCACTCCTTCCTCTCTTCTGAGATCTACCTAGAATAAATTAAACCTTTTAGGTCATGCCTAGATTATCATTTCCAGATTTATTCTAAAGCTGAATGACAACAGTCAAATTGAGGGTTGGTTCATTAATTTGAGACCACTGTTTAACCCACCGTAAAAGGCACCAACACAAAAATCTCAAAACAAGGTGATCTCCCATCCTCTAATGAAAATGGGGAAATTCATTTACCTCCAAAGCACTTCAAACTAAATAAAGCAAACCCTGAAACTCAAAACTAGAGTCCACATACAGTTATGAGATAGCTACCCATTATAAATTTTCAATCATAGTATACTTCTCATTACCATATTCCTACTTAACCCAACATCCAACCAAATTAGAAAAAAGCACTCATTCTAACATTGGTCTAATTGAATAATTAACAGTAAACTCTTCAAATATTCTTTGATGTAATAACTATGTCAGAAAATATAAAATGACAAAAGCACACGGGAAATAGTGTATTAAAGAATGAGCAGTGAGCCGGGAATGGTGGCGCATGCTTGTAATCCCAGTACTTGGGAGGCTGAGACAGGAGGATCCGGGTTGGAGGCCAGCCTCAGCTGGCTGGTAGTCATCCCAGGAGAGTGATTTTGCCCACAAATTCCTAGACTAGTAGAAGGAAATGAAGAATGTGAATCACATTCAAACATCACGAACCACTGGAGATAGAATGGCTTATAAGGAGGGAAAAATATTTCTGGCCAAGAATACCAAAAATTTATCATTAAAGAAGTGAAGTCTTGAGCCGGGCATGGTGGCCCACGCTTGTAATCCCAGCATTTGGGAGGCTGAGACTGGGTTCGTGGCCAGCCTCAGCTACCTAGTGAGGCACTCCACAACTTAGTGAGACCCTGTTTCAAAATAAAGAATAAAAAATAGGGCTGGGGGTGTAGCTCGGAGGTAGAATGCCCCTGAGTTCAATCCCCAGTACCGCAAAAAAAAAAAAAAGAAGTGAAGTCTTATTTTTCCTAGGTATTTTTACACCAAGAAAAAGTCATTACACTATGTGTGCCTACCATGAGCCAGGCATGTTACAAATTCTCAAACTAATTCTAGAAACATCCCTTATAATGCATGCATAATCCCCGTCACATAAAGAAACAGAATCTGAAAAGTAATTTGCCCAAGGTCACAAAGTTCAGTGTGAACCCAAAGTATACAATATTTCCACCATACCAGGCTGCCTCATAGGAATGCGAAATGTTGATGTCTCCTCAATCTATGCAACATTAAAGCTAAAAGAAAGCAATGCTGAACATGTAATCTACAAAGGAAACAAATGATAGGAAATTAGTTACCTATAGTAAAGGTGGCATGGGAGGGAAGAGGAAATAAAGCCAAACAAGACAATGTTTAAGGGTCAGGGCATAATCTATAAATGTTATTTTCTAACACATAGAGGGAGGAAAATATAGTAGGGGAATCAGCTCCCGGAAAAAGAGCAGGAAGGAGGTGGGTAGGAAACTGAAGGATTAAGAGGTGAGAAGCATATAAGAGGTGGTTAGAAGCAAAAATAGAAGTCCACAAGAGGCTACAGAAACTCAAAATAAGGCAGGGAAAGGGGGCGGGACCCAGGCTTATGGGAGGGTTGGGAAAGGGCTGACGACAGAAAGTTGATATACTGGAGGGTTATCCTCTACAGCCTTCAAGGGGATATGAGGAAGGGAAGGCTAACAGCCACAAACGAAGAGGATCAGAAGACTGCAATCATCTAACTACTCACGTATGCACTGTTCCATCTAAGAGTGGTCTAGCAGCATACAGAGTTGAAAAAATCAGGACCCTGTTCCTGGATCGGAGTCATACAAGCGTGAGGACCTGAGGAAATGGAAGCTACCATGTCTCCATCCACAAAGATGGAGTGAATACAGGGAACGAGGGGGGCTGTATTCAACGCCTGTGCCAACGGGACTAATGGAAGAGGGAGACTGGCGGACTCGGGCTAAGCTCAAAATTAGGACTGGGGAGGAGATGAGAAGGAAAAGCTTTGACTTCCCCCGTCTTAAATACGAACCCCAGCTATCCACGTAGATGAGGGAATATTTGACAGGACGACAAAATTTGAAAAAAGTGGGAGGAGTACGTCAAAGACTCTACTGCTTGACCCCTAAACCTCAGCTCAAAGAACATGAGTGTTGGGGAGGTAAAGCCCACATCAACTCACGAAAAACTAAAAGACTCATCTGGGTCGTAAAAAGGACTGAGAACAGAAGCAGGCTCGCAAAAATGGTAGGGGGGAGGGCATCACTCGTTGGTTGCTCCCCCTCTTTCCCACCGCCCAATCAAACCCAAAATCCCACCACCCAAAGAACTCCACTATCCCCTCCCACACTTCCCAACCCGCCCACTGCGGCGGCAACCGAGGCGGTGACCGATTGGTGGGGCAAAGGCAGGCCCACACGCGGCTGAGGCCCGGGAAATGGTGTCGCCTTAACCAACTAGAAATGCGATGGTCTTCGTCTCAGGTACGGTTTACCGGCACCTCGCCGTTTCGCCATTTGTCACTTCCTTAACGTCGGGTACCTGAGAGGCGTCACAAACGCGGATAGCCAACACCTCAGTCCCGGGTCCTAACCGGACAGACATCAGCTTCCGCCGCCATCTTAACAGCAGGCGGACCGACCCTAGTCACTGCCCCCCCCACTCCCGAGCTACCTCCACCACCGCCAACGGATCCCACGAGGACGTAACCCCGCTCCCGCGAGAACTCACCGGCTCAGAACACCACGAGCCTTAGACGCTGCCGCCACCTTCGCGGCTGCTGCAGTCAAGAGACGGACTGCTGCCGCCTCCGCGCAATCCCGCGAGAACCTCTACCGGACAGGGAAAGCCAGAGCCCAGCCCTTCCCAGACCCCTCCTCCTATCAAAGCCAAAGTCGCTACAGCTCCGCTCTCACCCTACGCGAAGCCAAAAGCAAATGACGCACAACCTCACGAAGCAACAAGGGGCGGAGCCAACCTGCCGCCGCCGGCTCCCGCATGCGTTGTGAGAACTATCGCGATATTACATTTGCCTCGACGAGACCTCCGAAATTCACCGCAGGATGCCGCCCGCGCCTCGCCTTTAGGAAACCCGAGATCTCGCGAGACCTCACGCACGCTCCTAAAAAGGAGAGGGGCGGGGTCTCATGAAAATGACTGGGAGTTTTTCGGGGAAAGGGAGGAAGCTCCGGTCCTGCAGGGATCTCGCCTACCACGAGGTTTCCGACCCACTGCGGAGCTGGATGCCAAACCTCGCGATGACACAGCTCAGCGCCAAATCTCGGCCATGTCCTGAAAACTGCCTCCGCCCCCATCTAGGTGTCTAGAGCCTTCCTAGTGTTGAGGAAATTTTAAAAAGTCAACCTGTTTATTCTCACGCTTCCGGGCAGGGCTGTACCAATTAGCTAAACTCCATTCTGGAAGGGGAGCAATGGGTCCCCTATTGTTACCTGGCTCCAGGAATAATATATTATCCAGGACTAACACATAAAAGATGTTCAATCTCACAATAAGCACGCAAATGCAAATGAAAACAATGACATAACAGTTTTTGCACATTGGATCGGAAAAAAAATTGTAAAGACTTATAATATTCAGACTCCTTTCTTCGCCGCACTGCAGACTAACCTGAATCCATCTTAATCTAACTAAAGGCTCATATGGTTAGTTCTAGCTCCAAAGCCACCAATTTTAACTACTAAACCTTTAACTTGGCATAACCAAAAAGACCCAATAAAGTGGTTTTCTCCAAACAAAGGAGTCTGTCCTCAAAGGCAAATTCAAGCTTGGGGGTGGTGAGTGCTTGAAGCTTTTAATATGGCAGTTTTACCACGTCTAGCCAACAACGTTTCTCCAATAAATCGTGTGATCCAATCTGGCTCGATTTGTGGGCTTTTCCGTTCTAATGCATTGTTCTGTCCATTCTAATTTAAATGCCATTCCCTTAATGTACATTTTAATAGCTGGTAATACAAATACCCCATCTTTAGTTATCTTTTAAAATATTTTCTCGGTTATTCTTAGTCATTTTTCCCCTGGATGAACTTTAGAATCCTATTAAGTTCTCCAAACTTGGTATATTTATTGAAATTGTATCAATTGCACAAATCCATACAGGAAAAATGGACATGACTACGAAATTGCGCCTTACCCAGAAACAAGGTATCCCTTCTCCACTTATGCAAACGCTTTTATTATATTCCTCAATAAAGTTGTATAGTTTACTTCCAGGTATTTTTATTCGTTTTTCTTGCTATTGCGAGTGGTTTTTTTTTTCCTAGCATTAAATTTTCAAAATTACTCATTGCTATAGATAGGAAGACTACTGATATTTGCCTATTCACTTTTGCAATCGGACAAATAAGAATATGTTCGATTTTACTAATAATCAAGAAAATGCAAACGAAAATAAAGGCATAGAATTTTTGTCCCTTAAATTGGCTAAAATTTTAAATATTTATAACGATTCGTGTTGGCACAACCATGGAAAAATAGGCACTCTCGCACAACACTGGAGAGTGTAAATTAGTATAGGCTTTTGGGAAGGCAATTTGGACGAATCCATCAAAATTCAAAATGCATACACACTTTGACCCAGCAATCACTCTTCAAAGAATTTCTCCTGTAGACATACTGATACAAGTGCAAGAAACATATACTCATTCATTAAAGCATGGCTTGCAATAGCCTCCCCCCCCCCAAGAGGGAAACAACCTAATGTACATCAATCAGGAAACAGTTAAATAAACTGTAGTACAATCATACAATGCAGCGGTTTAAAACGGGGATAAATTTGGATTCGGTGATGTAGAAAGATCTACAAGACATATTGCTAAAAATCTGAAAAGCAATTAGCCGAAATGAATGCGTGTGTGTGCGTGTGCGTGTGTAGTACCATTTAGATACCAAAACATGCATACATATATATACATGACGCCTAGTAGTTACCCGCGAAGCCTGCCTGCCCGCCCCCCTCACCTTCCCTCTCCTTTGAGGCCGCCTTACTCGAATCAGTGAGAAAAACGCCGAAGGCCCGGCCTCTACTCCCTCTCTAGGGCCACTTGGCCGTAGCTAATGCCGGTACCTCGCATCCCCACTGTCTGCCGCTCTGTCGCCGCGCTGCCGGCCGCTGGCCCACTGGCCCCGCAGATGCGGCTGGCCCTCCGCTGGCGCCGGCCGAGGCCTGGGGGAGGGGAGAGGAGGCGGGGTTCAGGGAGGGCTGGGGCCGGCCGCCCGGCCCCTTCAGCAGCGGTGCCCGCAGGCTCCCCAAGGCCGCCGGCGCCGCGCCTCCGCACAGTGTCCCGTGGGAACGGCCCCCCGCCGGAGCTTGAGCCCACTAGCGCTCAGAGCCTGCCCGGCCGGCCCGGAGGCAGCCGCTCACCTCGGCCGCAATGGCTCCGCGGGGCCCGCAGGCGCGTGCGGGGTCCGCGGCCCAGCTTCAGCCCTGCTCCCCTCGCTAGCCCTCGGTCGAAAGCCTCCCCCCTGCGGCTCAGCTCACACTCGATTTGAGGCTCCACCCACCGCGCGAGAAGCCCCGCCTCTGCCCCCTGGGAGGGCGCTCCCTCCCTGGTGCAGCCGGGTCTCCTGCAGAGGACAGAGCCCTGGCTACTCCCGGCCCAAGAAAGGCCACCTTGGAGGAGAGTTAGGGTCGCCCAGGACCTGGGGTTTCACTGGAGGCACAGTGGAAGTCGCTGAAGGGGACGTAATTTGATTTGATTTACGTTTTAAAAATTAACAACCTCTCCAGCTGCCTTGAAGAAAGAGGGACCGAGGACAAGAAGGCAGGCAGGAGAGGGTAGAAGACAGGAGACCAGGTGCCCTCCACCCCACCCCGACAGTGAGTTTCCAGGGCAAACCCTTAAAACACTTCAGGCACAGAGACCTCACACACTCTCTTTTTCTCCTTGGTGTTATTCGAGGTGGCAGTTCAATTGGCAAGGGACTTGTAGATGACCCGCACTTGTAAACGCATAGATATAAAGGATCTGGTAGGAGATCTCCTGTTAGCTGCAATTCATGAGATTCTAGGCTTTCTTGAGATGGGAAGGTGAGAGGATGGGGGGCTTTGATCTGCAACTCTAGGCACTTTGATACGGTTTGAAATTTTAAGAAGTATATGTCAATTTGATTTTTTTTTTTTTTAATTTTTGGCACCGGAGCAACACACTAAGCCCTTTTTATTCTTTATTTTGAAACAAGATCTCTCTAAATTGCGGAGACTGGCCTCAAACCTGTGATCCTCCTGTTTCAGCCTCTCAAGTACTGGGATTACAGGCATACACCACCACTCCTGGTTTCAATTTGATTTTTTTTTCCTTCGGAATTGGAGATGGAACCCAGGGGCATTCTACCTCTGAGCTATACCCCCGGTCCTATTTTTCATTCTTTATTTTGAAACAGGGTCTCACTAAGTTGCGGGGGGCCTCACTAAGTAACTGAGACTGGCCGAGAACCCGGATGGATCCTCCTGTCTCAGCACCCCAAGTACTGTGATTACAAGAGTGTGCCACCACACCCAGCTCAATTTGATATTTTAAAATATAAAAGCACTAACCAAAGAACTCTTGATCCATAGAGGAGATTAAAACTTTAATTATATCCTTTAGTTATAATTCCAACTCTGCAAAGCAGTGGTTCATGACTTACATTGGGAATCTGCAAAATTGATCCCCCTCCCCATATATACTTAGACATTAAGTTTTGTATGTAATCTCAGGATATATTCAGAGACCCTTTTGAGATTTTCTTATTGACTATTTGTGTGTGTGTGTGTGTGTGTGTGTATGTGTGTGTATGTGTGTGTGTATGTGTATGTGTTGATGGGGATTGAACCCAGGGATACTCTACAACTGAGCTATTCCCCCCAGTACTTTTGTGGTTTTTGTTTGTTTGTTTTGTAGTACTAGAGATTGACCCCAGGGGCATTCTTACTCTGAGCTACACCCCCAGCCCTATTTTATTCTTTTATTTTGAAACAGGGTCTCACTAAGTTGTGGAGGGCCTCACTAAGTTGCTGAGGCTAGCCACAAATCTGCCATCCTCCTGTCTCAGCCTCCCAAGTACTGGGATTACAAGCATGTGCCACCATGACCGGCTGTATTTTTTTTATTTTGAGATAGTGTATCACTAAATTGTCCAACCTGACCTTGACCTTGTAATTCTTCTGTCTCAGCTTCCCAAGTATTGTTGAATATTTTTACAATGTTATTTTTAATGGGTAAAAGCGATTTCATTGTAACTAATTACTTATTCAACCAAGACTCTGTCTTTTTATTATAAGAAATACAGACATGGCTTCTGCCCCAGCAGTCTTTGAAGAGCAGCAGCCTGGCTCTGAGCTACCCCATCACCTTGGGCCTCAACATGGACCACATGGTAACCAAGACCAAACACACCATGTTCTCACAATACAGGATCCAAGAGATATGTGCCTTTGCCCCATAGAAGCAAAACACAGTGGAACTGCTCAAGGACTCCCAGGATAAATGGGGCCTCAAATTCATCAAGGTAAGTATGGGGCTGGGGATGGTGACGCAGGCCTGTAATTCCAATAGTTGGGAGCCTGAGACTGGAGGATCACGGGTTCAAGGCCAGCCTCAGAAACTTAGCCAGACTCTCAGCAACCTAGGAGACCCTGTTTCAAAATAAAATATTAAAAGAGTTGAGGGTGTAGCCAAGAGGTAGAAGGCCCCTGGTTTCAAGCGGCGTGGGGGGGGGGGAGGTAGGAGAGGAGAGGAGGAGGTAGGGGGGACAGGAAATGAGAGATGCTGAACAACCTTGTGGCTGCCCTGAGAAAAGCAGTTGCCAAGAAGGACTGAGCCCCCTCTCCCTTAATAAAATCTTTACAAGGACGAAAAAAGAAAGCGAACGTGGTGGCGCACGCTTGTAATCCCAATACTTGGGAGGCTGAAACAGGAGGATTGCAGGTTCACAGCCAGCCTCAGCCACTTAGTGAGGCCCTCTGCAACCTAGTGAGACCCTGTTTCAAAATAAAGAATAAAAAATAGGACTGGGGATATAGCTCAGAGGCAGAATGCCCCTGAGTTCCATCTCCAATTCCGAGAAAAAAAAAAAAAAAAAAAAAAAAAAGACCAACCTCATTAACTTAGACTTTCAGCAACCGAAAGAAACCCTATTTCAAAACAAAAACATAAAATAGGGCTAGGGGTTTAGCTCGCAGGTAGATTGTCCCTGGGTTCAATCCCCAGTACCAGAATTTTTTTAAAAAATAAAATTAAAATTAAATTAAATATGAAATAATTAAATGCTCCTAATATTCATATACATGAATAGAAATATATAGCTTGGTGTTCAGATGTTCATGTTTAAAATATAAATAACATCCTATTTTATTTATTTATTTATTGCGGTACTGGGGATTGAACTCAGGGGCATTCTACCTCCGAGTTATACCCCCAGCCCTATTTTTTTTAATTCTTTATTTTGAAACAGGATCTCACTAAGTTGCAGAGTGCCTCACTAAGTAGCTGAGGCTGGCCTCAAACCCGGATCCTCCTGTCTCAGCCTCCCAAATGCTGGGATTACAAGCATGTGCCACCACGCCCGGCTTATTCTTTATTTTGGAAACAGGATCTCATTAGGTTGCAGAGGGCCTCACTAAGTAGCTGAGGCTGGCTGCAAACCTGTGACCCTCCTGTCTCCCAAGTACTGGGATTACAAGTATGTGGCACCATGCTCATCTGATCTGTAGACTTAATGTAATTCCTATCAAAATCCCAGTGTGATTCTTTGTAGATACAAATCCACTAACTCTAAAATTTATTTGGAAAGGCAAAGGAACTAGAATAGCCAAAATGCTGGGCATGGCAACACACACCTGTAATCTCAGTACTTGGGAGACTCAGACAGGAAGATCACAGGTTCAAGGCCAGCCTCAGCAATGTAGTAAGACTTCTAGCAATCTAGTGAGACCCTGTTTCAAAACAAAAAATTTAAAAAGGGGCTATGGGTGTAGCTCAGAGGTAAATTACCCCCAGGTTCAATCCCCAGTACCACACACATGCACAAAAGAATAACCAAAATGATTTTAAAAGAGTAGTATATTTAAAGAAATTACACTACTTGATTTTAAGACTTACTATATGGCTAAAGTAATACAGTGTGGTACAGTAGAAGAAACATATATAGCTCAACAGAACAGAAAAGATAATGAAAAACAGACTCACACAAATCTTAATCAAAGCCTCACACCTTATATAAAAATTAACTCAAGATAGGGTCTGGGGAGCCGGGTGTGGTGGTGCACACTAGTAATCCCAGCATTTGGGAGGCTGAGACTGGAGGATCTCGGTTCGCGGCCAGCCTCTGCTATCTAGTGAGGCACTCCACAACTTAGTGAGACCCTGTTTCAAAATAAAGAATAAAAAATAGGCCTGGGGTGTAGCTTGGAGGTAGAATGCCCCTGAGTTCAATCCCCAGTACTGCAAAAAAAAAATATATATAGGCTCTGAGGGACATAGCTCAGTGCTAGTACATGTGCCTCATATGCATGAGGCTCTCTGTTCAATTCCCAACACCCCAAAGAGAAAACACTAACTCAAGATGAATCACAGATGAATGGTAATCATAAAATTATGAGATTTTTAGAAAGCTTAGGAAAAATGTGGAACTATCATGTATTGTTGATGAGAATGTCAAATGGTCTAGTTTCCCTGAAAAATAATTCAGCAGTAACATACATTTAGTTTATGATGCAGCAATCTCAATCTTATGCATTTACCTCAGAGAAAACTTATGTTTAAACAAAACCTATGTGTAAAAGCTTATAAAGCCTCTATTCAAGACGGGCAGGGTGGCACATGCCTGTAATCCCAGGATTTGGGAGGCTGAGACAGGAGGATTATAGGTTTGAGGACAGCTGCAGAAATTTAGTGAAACTCTCAGCAACCTAGTGAGACCTTGTTTCAAAATAAGAAATAGAAAGGGCTGGGGTGTAGCTCAGAGGCAGAATGCCCCTGGGTTCATTCCTCATACCAACAAAACAAAAGAAAAGACTGTAGTCATAAATGCCAAAAATCAGAAACAACCAAAATATGCTTCATCCTCTCTCACTTTTGGGGTGGCCCACATCCTAACTTGAATGTGTATTTCTTACTTTCCTAAATCTCCATATAAAACAAAAACAAAATAAAAGAGCCGGGTGTGGCGGCGAACGTTTGTAATCCCAGCATTTGGGAGGCTGAGACAGGAGGATCTGGGTTCCCGGCCATCCTCAGCTACCTAGTGAGGCACTCCGCAACTTAATGAGACCCTGTTTCAAAATAAAGAATAAAAAATAGGGCTGGGGGTATAGCTCGGAGGTAGAATGCCCCTGAGTTCAATCCCCAGTACCGCAAAAAAAAAAAGTATATAAGGTGCAACAGGTTGGATAACAAAGGCATTATACTGAGTAAACAAGATGGACTCAAAAGGTTACATACTAGCTAGGCATGGTGTAGCATGCATGTAATCCCAGTACTCAGAGATGGAGACACGAGGATCTTAGGTTCCGGACCATCTCAGCAATTTAGCAAGGCACTTCGCAACTTAGTGATACTCTGTTTCAAAATAAAAATAAAAATAGGAGCCGAGCGAGGTGGTGCACGCTTGTAATCCCAGCATTCCGGAGGCTGAGACCGGAGGATCCGGGTTCGCGGCCAGCCTCAGCTACCTAGTGAGGCACTCCACAATTTAGTGAGACTCGGTTTCAAAATAAAGAATAAAAAATAGGGCTGGGGGTATAACTCGGAGGTAGAATGCCCCTGAGTTCAATCCCCAGTACCGCAATAAATAAATAAATAAATAAAAATAAAAATAGGAGCCAGGCGTGGTGGCGTAAGCTTGTAATCCCAGCATTTGGGAGGCTGAGACAGGAGGATCCGGGTTCGCAGCCAGCCTCGGCTACTTAGTGAGGCACTCCCCAACTTAGTGAGACCCTGTTTCAAAATAAAGAATAAAAAATAGGGCTGGGGGTATAACTCGGAGGTAGAATGCCCCTGAGTTCAATCCCCAGTACTGCAAAAATAAATAAATAAATAAATAAATAAATAATAAAAATAGGGCTGGGGGTGTAGCTCAGAAGTAGAATGCCGCCGGGGGTGGTGGGGCACGCTTGTAATCCCAGCATTCGGGAGGCTGAGACTGGAGGATCCCGGTTCGCAGCCAGCCTCACCTATCTAGTGAGGCACTCCACAACTTAGTGAGACTCGGTTTCAAAATAAAGAATAAAAAATAGGGCTGGGGGTGTAGCTCGGACTTAGAAAGCCCCTGAGTTCAATCCCCAGTACCGCAAAAAAAAAAAAAAAAAATGTATATAAGGTGCAACAGGTTGGATAACAAAGGCATTATACTGAGTAAACAAGATGGACTCAAAAGGTTACATACTAGCTAGGCATGGTGTAGCATGCATGTAATCCCAGTACTCAGAGTTGGAGACACGAGGATCTTAGGTTCCGGACCAGTCTCAGCAATTTAGCAAGGCACTTCGCAA